>JAMFLO010000060.1:0-120495 GCA_027475765.1 Paralagenidium karlingii | reverse complement strand
TTTCAATACATGACTTCTCCTTTTGCCTTCAAGTACTCAAGACTGTCAGCAAGTGATCTCTGATCACTAAGAGCGCCGCCGCTCTTTGCTTTGTTGCAATCCGCTTCCTCACAAGCAACAGACAGTGTAAGTCTGTAGTGGGATCTCCACTCAGGTCCCATTACATATACTCTATTTGTTCGCACTGAACAAATTCGTAGGTGGTGCAGATTCAATGGTCCTCGAAAACATCGCGAATTACGCCGTACAGGAAGAAAGAGTCATGTTGCACACGAAGTACGATGCGAGTCGCACCGACTATCTAGCTCATGATGAAGAGATCGCCAATTATGCGCAGCGAACTGGGCTTGGAAACCCGAAGAAGACCAGAAAGAACGACAAGACCGCGAATGAAACTGAATCCCAAAGCAAGAAACCATATGATCATTGCAAGCGGAAGAGTCACTTGACAAAGACTGCTGGAAGTACGACAATTGTGGCAAGTATGGTCACAAAACTGATCGATGCCGCTCGGGCGACGACAACCAGGAAGAGGAGGAGAAGTTCTCGTTCAATCTTGATGGAACCAATGAAAGTGGCCATGCTGCAACGTGGATCCTCGACAGCGGATCGAACGAACACATTGTGAACGACTTGTCTCTCTTGTCTGATGTGCGCGAAGACATCTGCAGCGCCAAAGTCCCAAATGACGAATCACTCAAGACGACCCACATCGGCACTCTCACACTACACACCAACATCAACGGCAGCAGGAACCGGATCGACGTCGATGACGTCCGCTTCTCAAGCGATCTCCCCAATAACATATTGTCTCTCTCGCGACTCGAGTTCGACCAAGCAGGGAACCGACGCCTCTCGATCAAGTACGAGAACAAAAGAAGCCATGCTCTGCTTGCGCCAAGGCTAACCCATTTTCCAATTACAACAATCCAACCACATCTGGACCACCACTGCCAGAGCAGATCGCAAATCTTCACCAGCTCGCTGAGATGATCATCTACCAAGCGAACCAGTCGTTCATGAAGACACTCTTTTCAATTTCCACCAACAACTCAGTCATCTCCTACGACACCATTGAACGGATGGCCAAGCAACCCAACTCTGGCATCAAGATCACTATTCACACGAGACTTGGCTGCTTCAGTTGTGCCCAAGGCAAGCAGACCAGGAACAACCAGCCAGAGAAGGACAGCGGCACCAATTCTCCCATCGAGCGCATTGGTGGTGTCATTTTCTTCGACATCAAAGGTCCCATGACCCCACCAGACCGACATGACAACCGCTACATGATCAACTTCGTGGACTATCACACCAACTTCGCCGCGGGCTTCCTCGCGAAACACAAAAACACCGCAGCCAAACGCTTTGAGGAATTCCTTGTGATGTTTGAGCGCAGGAAATTGCAAGATCCTTGTCGTGCGACCTAACGGTGGCGGCGAGTACAAGGTCCTCGACTTGTTCTGCAAGAAGGATGGTGTCACTTGCCAGATCACTCAACCAGGAACATCTGTCTCCAATGGCAAAGCCGAGCGTTTCCACCGAACGATTGTCGGCATGGCCAGATCCATGATCATCCAATCGCGACTGCTTCTCAACTTCTGGGGGGATGCGATCAAGAATGCATGCTACATATTCAACCGATCCCCCACCAGAGCGAACCCCAAACGGCAATCAACATTTGAAATGCTGACTGGGAAGACACCAAATCTGACAGACATCGTGTTCTTTGCGCATGGCGTCCACGCGCCGTCGAAGGCAAAATAATCGGCATTGGTGAAGAAACGAAGGGATATCGTGTGTGCTTGCTCAAAGCGAAGAAGGTAATCACAACGCGCGACATTCGCAGTATCGGCACTTCGACCGACGAGCAAAACCAACGACCCAAGACCGCCATGCATCACCGACATCAAGCCGACTCCGACAACCACTTCATCGAGGAGAAGGAGGAGAAAAGTAACGAATCCGATCCACCAAGTGCACCATCTGCACCATCCAATCCATCAAGTGTACCATCTGCACACACCACCGCGAACTGAGTGGGCACGCGATTTACCGACGCTCGAACAGCTACTCAATCCTGCTGTTGACCCCAAGCGTCCACCTCGCAGACGACTTTTTCAGCGCGAAATCAGCATGGTTGACCTCCCACTTGAGCCGACCACACACCACTAAGCCATTACATTGAATCACCCAGTGGAATGGCATCAAGCCATGATCAAAGAGATTGAAGCGCTGGAAGCCAACAACACGTGGACCATCGTGCCGCGACAACCAAATCAAAAGACGATCCACAGCAAATGGATATACAAGTTGAAGTCTCTTGATCAGAAGCTTGAAAACTGGAAATGGTGTTATAGACATGAATCAAAGGTTCTTAGTTCGCCTCCTCAGAGTCTACCTCTAAGCCTTTACATGCATCTGACACAAAATTCTGTCTTACCCTTTATTTCTGGTCTTTCCTTCTTCCTGAGTCATCACATTTCTTGTCGGCCACTTGTGCATGATCCTCCTTCCACTCACTCATGGTCACCCCACTTCAACTTGCAGTTGACACCTCACCTGGATCACGGACACTCCACAAATCTCACGGACAGATGTCGATGGTGAACTACGACAGTGCTTTACACCAGAAAATGCTCATCAACAAAGCTGGATTCGGCCTGTGATATCGAACGCTTCAAGGCACGAGTGGTCGCATGGGGGAAGGAGCAATCTACAGATGAGTATTCGGCCACATTTGCCCCAACAATGGCTATACCCACGGCACATCCATTCTCCGCTCTCGCTGCAAAGTGGAACGCCCCATCCATGCACGGCGACGTTCCCAATGCATACCTACGCGCCGAAAAGGAAGAAGATATCAAGATCTTCATGGAGTGGCTACCAGGAACCATCACGATCACAGGAGAAAATCGACTCATTGTCGTCAAAACACCCAAATGCAATCGAAGCGACCATGTTCTTCGAATACTCAAGAGCCTATGCGGGTTGCGACAAGCTGGATATCTATGGCATGACATGCTACACATACACCTGATCAGAATCTGCTTCATCCAGAGCAAGACCGAACAATGTCTCTATTATCAGCGCCAACCAACTTACACCATCGTTCTCGCGAACTATGTTGACGATCTTCTCGTGACCGGACGGATCAAGCCCAGGTGAACAGCGGGTTTTTTAACCAATTGAGCTCGCTTCAGGTGAAGAACCTCGTCCCAGCCAGGGCATGGAAGTCTGTCAAGACAACAACACCATCACGTTCCACCAGAGACAACAGTGTCAACAACTTCTGGTCGAAATGGATATGGATGCGTGCAACGGGTTGCGCTTACCAATGGGTGGGAACTACCAAGAAATCCTGAAGGAGGACACGCCATTGCAAGAGCAAACCACCAACAAAGCATCACCATCGCTCTCTCGTCGCGCCGCCGGGATACTTTTGTGGCTCTGTCGTTGTACTCGACCCGACCTGTGCTTCGCAGTTCACGTTCTCACACGCTTCATGAGTGCGCCGACGAATGGAAGCTGGAAACTCCTCAAAGCGACCACACGCTACATCCAAGCAACGCAAACATTTGGTATCATTTACGACCACAACGAACAAGAAGACGACAGGACCCACGTGGATGTCTTCACTGACGACGACTGGGCTGGCGATGTGAAGTCACGCAGATTGGTTTGTGGAGCCATGATCAAGGTCGACAACAACTCAGTTTATTGGGCCGCCAAGCAGCAACAATCGGTCACTCTTTCCACCATGGAAGCCGAGTATGTCGCTGCCTCGCGCGGCATGCAAGAAGCGCTTGGAGTCAAGGCAATGCTGCAGGAAATCGGCGAAGACCCCGTCCTCAACTTGTACATCGACAACCAAGTCAAGCAGATCACCGGCAACGCCAGTTCCAACAAGGCAAAGCACATCGATTTCAGACACAAGTTTATCGTTGACCTCGTCAAGCGACAAGAGTTGAATGTCACCTACCTGTGCACGCAGAGAATTCTCGCTGACGCGCTTACCAAGCCGTTGTCCGGAGAGCGGCTTCGCGACCTCCGGGGGTTGTTCCCGAGGACGGCTCCCCGGGCAACGAAGGCACCACCAACGCTCCATGAGCGAAACGAAGAAACTCCAAGTATGAAACAAGAATGAGTGTTGGAATGAATCAATCAGCAGTAGGGTGTTTCA
The DNA here is from genome assembly GCA_027475765.1 of Paralagenidium karlingii. Classification (NCBI taxonomy): domain Eukaryota; phylum Oomycota; class Peronosporomycetes; genus Paralagenidium; species Paralagenidium karlingii. The sequence continues at coordinate 116,315 of JAMFLO010000060.1, read as the reverse complement.
AACTCGATCGTTTAGAACAGGACGGTTTACTACAGTAAAGGACCCCATAGGCCTCACTTCCAAAAACACCGCATCAACACCAATAGAAGCAACTGAGCCATGATCGTTGCTCTCCTACTCCTCTCGTCTGCAGTCCTGTTCTCTCTTACCGTCATCACTTCAAACCCACCAACCTCGTTGTAACCTCGTTGTATCAGCTGGTTGCTACGTGAACAAATTCAGCTCCTTCCATCAGGTCTAATCATGTCATGCTTTTGTTGGCTATCCACAGACACGGTCATCTTGACGGGTGTGCCTCGCACTCGGTTCTTACTTGTTCGTTTTGCTGGGCTGATTGCCATGAACGGCCAACAACCGAATTATCCACTGCAATTTAGACGGGGGCGGCATACAGCACAAGCGAACATCATCTTCTCAATGTAACGTTTCGAGATGACACTCACGCGCTGGTAGCTTCTCACACGCGGTCACATACACATGGCGAACTTGTTTGGTCCGGTTGAACCACTTCTCATCCGGGTGGATAGAGTTCATCATTGGCTCGAACGAACACTCACCCATATAATATAGAAAACCATGCGCAGATATTGATGCTCGAGAGTCAAAAGTGGAGTCATAGCACAGATGTTGCTGTTTGAGTAAAGGTGACAAGAAGCCATGTGAGAGAGACGTATTGACCTGAATCTGTCGCAGATTCTGTCGCAGCAATGGATCGAGAGCGTAACAGGAGTCGAAGCAGCGGCTCCTGTTACTGCGGCTTACACTGCACGCTCACAGTGAAAGACAGTCGAAGGACACTTCTACAAGGTGAAGAGCACCTTGTTGCCTTGCGCACGAGCTGGAAGAAGGGAAAGTCGTGTTGAATAGAGCTGTTGCCAAAAAGGCGTAACAGCTTTAGTGTGGGCTACACTAGTGTATACTACCGTATACTACACATGCATGTAAGTACGAAATGAAACGGACACATTTAATGGTTGCTGGAAGTGTTCCGAATGTAGCACCAAGATGGAGGAACATCAAGGTGGTGTGGACCCCATTACATCCTTCGAATGTAGAATCAGGATGGAGGAATATCAAGGTGATGTGGACCCCATTACAGAGAGCTTCAATAGCAGCCTGAGCATCTTCGATGGACGCCTTCTTTCAAACACAACAACCCTTTCTTTTGTTGGAAACTGGGCCAGTGGGATCGACCGATCGTATGCTTTCGCAGTATCGCATCCAAATTCGATCAATCGTCTTCTGCGAACAGTGGGACTGAGCTGCGACAAGCGCAACAGATGTTGAATCGGGGTTGGAGGTTCTTGTGAGCAAGAGAAGAAAGTGCAGGGCACAAAGCCTTTGATGGTCAGATTGTGCAACTTTAGCGCTCCTTTTTTGAAATGACCAAACTGGTGGGCGATTTTAAATGTGAAAACCGGTTTTGTATCGGTACGTTGTCCCCTGTTTGGTCAACCAAACCTGACCGGAGGGAGTAGATTGTGAAGTCAAAACTGATAAAAGGGAATATCCAAATATCAGAAACAAACTCTGGGATCCTCCATCATCTTCCATAAGCTCTCTCTACCACGCAAGTACACTTCTCGCTCAACCGCAATCCACCGCGGAAACTTGCCTCGATGCTTTAGTTTGTCTTTAGCAATGTGAGGGATGGGCGCTATCTCAATCACCTTTATCATGCAAAGCTGTAGAGAAAGGAAGACTTTGTTTATCGTTGCGGCGGGCATTTCCTCAAATGCCACCACCACCTCCACCAAGCGCTCAATGGAATAAACTGTTCGCAGCTGCCGAGACTGGATGGCGGCGAAGAAGTCCAAATCGAACGCATAGAAATCAGGAGACTTGGGAGGCTGGTATATCAGCTCAGTACTCCACCCATCACGGTGATCTTCTCTAAGTACCTCTGAATCTCGCGGGTCGACGTGGGCACGGCAGTTGTCCAACTGGATGTAGATGGTTCTTCCTTTTTCATGTTGTGGTCATTTTGCCTGGATAGCGGGGAAGACAAACCTGAGAAGAAAGCTCTGAAAAACTGAGCAGTTGACCGACTCAACGTTTTTTAACTCTTCGGGTCCCTTTGGACGGGGCACACTATTTCGCAATGCCTTCTCCACACGCACAAAGGGCCATATTCCGTTCTTGCCTCTGAAGAGAATAGCACCTTCATTGTCGTACCTAAGAGAAGTGAGATAAAATGCTAGCGAGTATATATTTCGAAGGCAATCGAAGAGTGCAGGTTTACCTAGGGTTGGCAACTGCCGCCAGGAACATGATCTTCTCAATATTGCGGGCACTTTGGCGGTGGCTGGATGGCGGCTCTTCACAAGGCAAGACGTAGATGGATTTCCGATTCATTTCCTGTTGGAACCACTTCTCTTCTAAATGCACAACGTTGTCCATACAATGAAAGCCGTATTGGCCATTCGATGTGGGTTCCACGCATGATAAAGCAATTCGCAGTCGGTCAGCGCAATGCTTGGGCGTAAGCTTTGGCCTGATAGTTGTAGTGACGCGACGAAGGGCCTTCTCCTTTAGCAGGTGGTAGGATTATGCTCGGCGAGACATTGATGAACTGGGCGATGCGAACAAGACTGGTTTGTTTGTGCTTGGGCATTGCCTTAATTCGGTCGCTAAGTTGTAATTCACTCTCCCTCAGTGAGCGTGAGAAGCGAGCGCATCATGACTCCATTCGAGGAATTTCAACAACTCAGATGGGGTGGTCAGCAAATCGAGAGTTCCGCGTGATAAATCAAAACCCACTTTTAACAAGAAATAATTCAAAGTTCGTTCTTGTATCCAGAGAGAGTTTCGTTTGGTCACGCAAAATAGAGGCAATTCCTCCCGTCATTTGACGTCACTCCTCGGTTCTTTGAATGGCAGTTGCACCGAGATCCGGCACTAAACAAATCACTTGAGGTTCAAATTGAGTCACAAATGAAATAATCGGGTATTACAATTATACTGCAATTGCCCCTTGACTTGTATTCACTTCACAAACTTCTTCACAACCGAAGCTTGAAGTAATACACAACAACAACTCAATTACGCGCAAATTGCCATGTAACTGCCGAAAAGACTTGGTTTCAGTATGGATAATTCCACAAAAACTTGATTGGTTTTGGCTCAGCCACAGGATTCTGTCGCTGAAAAGACTTGAAAGCAAAAGACTTGGGGGTAGATGGAAAAAAGAATTCTCTCTGTCACTACACACTTCTCTACTTCTTCGATCGTCTGTCTCCTTTTGCTTCTTTTAGTGATCCTAATTGGTTCGTCTGTTCTTCCAGGGCATCATCTCACGTTGTCATGGTTCATGACCGACGTCGTGTGGTTGATACTTGATAAACCTTCACAACTTGATGTTCTTCTCTGTTGGTGCAATAGTCGGTTTTCGTAACTTGAACTCACAGATTGTTTGCGTCATTCCGCTTGAAACTTGATACGTTCCATTTCCGTATGTAGTCCAACCTTGAACGATGATACTGTAGGTACCATCCCGAATTGGAAGCACTGGTAAATACTGGTACTTCAAGTCTGGGTTATTTTGTCGCATCGTTGAACCACTAGTACCGTATACACAGAAGACCGAGATTTGTCCGCATTTGGTACTTTGTATCCCAAAGTCGACAATCGTTCATATGACTCCATGATCACTTGGTACCTTGTACCTTAAAGTCGATGATCGTTCATATGGCCTCATGATCACTTGGTACCTTGTACCTCGGAGTAGACCATCGTTCATATGAGCTCAAAACTTGCCCATTTAATTCCGAAGTGTTGGAAGCCGTTTCTGACCAGATTCAAACGCTTGGTAATCGGAGTTTGCCATCGCGCATTGATCATTTTGCTTGAACTTCTCATCACTCAACTCAATGTAAGCCCATTCAGAAGCATCTTCATTTCTTGTTGTTACTTGATTAAGCTTGTGTTGATCCTTTGTTGATGCATGTCTGACACTGGCAACTTCCGAAAAACACATAGTCGCGGCCGTAATCGATGGTGATCTCTTCATCCACAGCGATGGCTGATGTTGCATAAATCCCCACGCGTTTGATCCCTTTTACTGTCCACAACTGTGCTTGGGCATTTGGAGTACAAGCGTGATTCACCATTCTTGCATGAGTTCCCATTTTGGCGCTATCAATGAAAGTCGACCCGTCGATTCGCATGGTATAATTCACATGTTGTCAAACTCGGCGTGCTTCATATTCTTCTTTGCCAATGAGCTCACCTATTTATTCAATGATGAAGTCCCCTTGGTTGACGCTCTCATTTGCTACACAGTGGAAGAGAACAGAGACTTCTTCAGCAAGGTGAGGAGCGCCTTGCTTGATGGCTTCGGCACGACTTGGAAGAAAGGAAAGTCGTGTTGCTTTGAGCTGTTGCCAAAAGGCGTAACAGCTTTAGTCTTGTCTACACTAATGTATACTATTGTATACTACACATTCAGGTAAGTACGATATACAGTAGTTACTTGTATAGTGAGGACACTATACATGAAACGGATCTGCGGAGCTCTAATAGAGTTCCGTGGTGTGGACACATGTGATGGGATCCGGAGGTGTTCCGAATGTGGCAACAAGATGGAGGAACATCAAGGTGGAGTGGACCCCGTTACATCCTCCCCCACTTGAGGTGGGACTCCTCAAGCGAAGCTGAACGTGTTGGATTGACACGGTTCAGTGGGATCACAAGATCGCCCCTCCCGATCTTGCGTGCGCAACTTGTGACAGTTGGTTCCGTTTGTGCGAATCCACACAGCGTCCCATGGGTACTTTTCCCGTGGAGAAACTTGCGTTGATAGTGAACATCAACGAACTCCTCGACCATTTCACAACAATGGTCGTCACGCACAGTGCGAGCGACAGCAGCGCGAAGAAGCCCCCCCCCCCCCCCACGCCATCGCCAAGAACGACGAAGATGAAGAAGACCTCAAGCGCGGCAGCTGGCTCCAAAGCAGCAGCCGAATCAACAACCAAGCAACCAGCGCCGGAGCGCGCGGCTGAGGAAGACACGTCGATGTCGGAGTGCAGTCCACCTGCACCGGCGTCGGCGCAACCAACAAGCGCCGCAACAACACGGTCTGTTGTTGACTCGAATCAGCCTTTAATGGCAAAGGCTGCGAGATCACCTTCGCCTGTGCCGTCAGTGTCCGACAGCACCAAGGTCGACTACGGCTTTTCGCCTGGCGGAGCCGACTTCGACGAGGAAGAGGATGACTCGCCCCCGCGCGAAGATCCATCACTCCCTGGAGTGATGCCAAGTGCCGATCCAGCATACCATGGCATCGTCACGGAACTTTTTCACGAACACTTTCACTTTTCCTGCAGCCAACCCATTTGAACAAAACGCGAACCACTTCATCACAAAAGCGGCGAACGCGGAAGGCCAAAAGGATGCGTTGTCTGTATAATGACGGAAACACCGTACGGAAGGGGCGAGGACTGCGGTCGGAGCATTGGACTCGAAGAATTGGCTGAAAAGGATGTACAAGTCATTGAGCCGGATTTGGTGAAGCAACCAGTGGTGGTGGAAATCCAGGATTACGAGATAGAGCCAGAGGAGGGAACTACCGCATATTGGATCCAGAAAAGGATTTGGGAGCTGTTGCACTATGGTTGAAGGATGTGGTAAAAACAAGACGACTGATAACGCAGAAAAATCCAGTGGCGGGAGCTGGAGTATTCACGCGAGAAGTGTCAATGTATCGGTGAAGGGTTGCTTGGACAGTGTGTGAATGCACAAAGTCACGTAGGATGTGACAAGAAAACCAATTGTTCAGCGTCGGGAAAGTGCTGGGGAATCGACCCGCGTACGCGCACCATGGTGTTTGCAACTCGTATTTTTGGGAAAGATCGCGGAAATAAATGAATCAATACGCACTTTATCGAAAATGTTGTGTACTGTCTTTGTAAGTTTCTTTTACGGTATGAAGCCTGGCCTTATGACTTAGCAGACTCCTGCTCCAGTATGATTGGTCAAAATAACGCCTGGCCCTGTGAGTTAGTTTATACAATAGCAGCAAACATGGTTGTGTTTATATGGCAGAGATAGGATCTAGTACAAAGCTGGTGAGAGAGCAATGTTGCAATCAACAAAAATTGAACTCTTCTCTGTCACTTTTCAATCCAACACTGGGAATTGTCTTTGGTGGTGTGCCACTCTTTGTTGCGGTCGCATCATTCCACACAACTGTGTTCCAGACAGTGAATCCGACTGAAACCTACTACATCAGTGAAAGCAATGAATCTAATACTACCAGTTGTGGTATTGGACCCAGTGTACTAACTTACTGTGAGTTCTTAGGGCAACAAAGCTGTGTCTTCATGGAAATGATGGGCTATGCGTCTGTCTGTTCTGTCTTTTCTATATGTGCGGTCCTGAGGCCCTCATTTCGTATTATCAATGATGAGGTGGTCGGCCAGATGTTATCTCCAGTTGAATGATTCTTAGAGAATGATCACAGCAAACAACGTGGGTATCGCATGCACATGCTCCGTGCAGAAGAAGAGAGAGCACACTTGCGTTTGTGCGACTATTGTTGGGTCTTTTCGCAAAGAGAAAGATGTCAAAGTGGAGGTGTTCATGGTTTGGCATCGCCGAAGTACAAGATCAGGTAGAGTGCAGCTTCAACGCTGAAGCACGAATTGAGAAGGACGCAACAAAAGCAAATAAGGGCAGCACGAAACTAAGCGACCACGTTGCTTGCACTTAAATAGACACGTAGCCTTCCGCGAAAGCCTTTGGAGAAAGACGTTGCTGGAACCTCTGGTGGTGACTCAGGAAGGGGCTGGAATCGGTCGTTGGAGCTCGAACTGATATGTCTAGGTGGTTGGAGCTGGTGTTGGAGCGTGTGAGCTGCCGGGAATCTTTGGTGTTGGTGGTTTTGTATGTATTTGTTGCGAGCCGTTCGATGGTTGGGGTGCTTTGGTGGTAGTAGGCTGGGGCAATTCAGGTTCGATGGCAACCGATGCCGTCTTTGGGACAGGAGCGTGTGAGGTTTTGGGAGCTGTTGTGTTTGCTGGGACGAGCGTGGTCTCAGACAAGGGCGGGATACGTGAGACTTCTGGCGTCGTTGGTGTTGGCGCTCCGGTGGTGATGGCTGGAGTGACCTCCGGTGCCTTTGACGAAGGAGCTTCGGAGTTTGGTAATCGCAAGACTTCTGATGTCTTTGGTGGTGGAGCTACGGTGGCTAGTGGCTTGGTGGTTGGTACGGTGACTGGTGGCTTGATCGTCGGTGTTGGAGCTGGTACTGCGGTAACGCGTGATTTGGTGCTTGGTGTTGGCGAGATCTGTGAAGTTCTGGGTTGTGATGTGTTTGCTGGAGCTCGTCTAGTCTGTGAAGGATTTGGTGCTGAAGGAGACTTGGTCGGTGGAGTCTGCAAAGCCTCTGGGGATTTGGATGCTCGTGGAGCGGAGGAAGGTTGCGCTCTTGATGGAGTTGGTGGTTGGAAACGAAGGATAGGAGGTGAAAAAGGCAGCTTTGCCTCCTCGGTCTTTGTTTGAATAGCTGAGTGCACTTGTTGATTGCATCCGGCAACAAACATGATAGTAAGGAGCGTGAGATGGTGGGTCCGTATCCGCGGCATCACAAACGAGTGAATCGCGCGCTTGTCTGAATGGGAGCAAATTGCTTTGTGAGCTCCACCCAACAGCAACGAAAAGGCGTTGGCTTTTGAGTTGGATGTCCTTTGCCATTGTTGGATTCTTTGAAGCAACAGCCCTCATGGCGATTCATCATATGGTCTGCCAGAGTGGTCGCAGGGGGAAGGGGGCGGCCACCTGTCTTGGCATTATTCTTGATGGATTGGATCGTGCAAGATATTGATGGCATTATGCAGTTGTTCAAACGACAGATGCAAAACAGAAGAGCAGATGGATTGGAAAAGGAGCAGCATGATAAATGTGGCTTTGTTGTGGTGAAGCTGCAGTCTGGCTCAGGCCCACTGAACGCGAGTTCAACTGCCTTCAACTAGCCCTCTCACCATCCTGATCAAGGTGAGAGTCACTCAACAACCTCAGTGTGGTGAATGTGCTCTGCGCACAACGTTTGAACCGCAGCAGGCCACTTGGATTTGTCAGGGTCCTTGAGCTTCAACAAAGACTCTTCATTTTTTGCAGGATGGCAAAGCCAAGAGAGAACGCTATCGAAAAAAGTCACAGAGCCATCACTTCAAAGCTTGATAAGAACTCGAGTGCATCTACAAGTAGCGGAAGAAACCTACAATGGACCAAACACACAGCCTTGCAAGTCCCGCCGTCAAACTCGCTTGATTCATTTCGGCTAAAAGCTCTCAAGCGGAAGTCCGACTCGTTGCTGCCAATGTCAACTGGCAGGTAGCCGCAACGACTTCAAAGCAAACGCCTTTGGTAGCCATCTTCAAAGCCTTCCAACTGATCTGTTGGGTTGATTAGGTTTTGCCAGTCGCTGGGCCTGACGTTGGGCTCTGTCGAACCGTGTCGTGGCTTCCAAAAGCGGGACGGTGCCATGTTCAACAGTCATCAACAGCGAAGCCCCTGAACAATCAAATACAAACCCTAAAGAGACGACTCCGGCTGATAGAACTGTCAGTCCAATTGCCCGCCAAGATGTCTGTTTTCGATCGGGCAGGCCTGACTGGGGTCGAAGCCACTGGCACCTTGGAAGCTGGAAACTGAGAGAGCTTGGTGCTCGTGGGAGCAGATGTATCGGTTCTTGGAACTGGAGTGACACCAGGCGTGTTTCTATCAGGGCCTTTGACGTCTGAAACTCGAGACACCTTCGATGTCGGCGATGATGGAGCTTTGGTGGTGATAGATTGTGGTATACTTGGTGTCTTGGGATCTTTGGCGGCTGGATCCTCCGGTGTCCTCAACTGTTGAGCTATGGTGATGGTAGGTTGGGACCCTTTCGGCGTTGAATATGTCCTCGATGGTGGAGCTTTGGTGGTCGTAGGTTGAAATGAAGTCCTAGGTGTCTTTGGATCTTTGGAGGATGGCGATCGCGAGGCTTCTGATGTCCTTGATGGTGGAGCGTTCGTCGTTGTAGGTTGGCTTATTGTTGGTGGCATTGGGTCCTTGGGGGCTAGTGTTGACGAGACCATTGGCGTTCTCTTTGCTGGTGCTGTGTTGGTTGATGGATGTGAGCTCTCTGGTGTCTTGGATTCTGTTGCTTTTGTTTTTGATTCGGGAGGAGCCTTGGTGATGGAAGTCGGGGACTTCGTTGGGGTCTTTGGTGCGGGTGGCTGGATGGTTTGGTCTCGGGATCTGGGCCTTGTGAACGCGTGTGAGGTCTCTGTGGTGGTGGTGGTTGGAAGGTTTGGATCGGAATCATCGAATTCTGCGTCAAAGTCCCGTTGCGGTTTGTTCGAACTGACGGGATGCTTTTGGAGCGCACTTGAGGGTGATACGGAGCGATGATCAGCGCAATGAGCTGCACACCGCGTTGGGCCTTCATCATCATGTCGACGAAATCCAACTAATCAGTGGAACTCTCCTAATGACCAGAGTAACGAAAGTCTCCAACTGGAGAGCAGGGGGTGGAATGCTTGAACCTCAAAGTCCATGGAGGCGATACTTCATTGAGTGGCCACGATGATACAAGCGGTGTCACCCCACCACCGGCTGACACGCGACTCTGTTGATGGATTGGATCCAAAGAGTTTGGGTTTTGCTGGCTGATAGACACCCAACTGAGCCGAGATCAAAGGTTGGATGGGGACAGAAAATCCATATGGGTATTCAAATGATGCATGCAGCTCCAGGAGACCTCACACCACAGCTTTGAAGCACCTTGCACCTCCCATCACCTTCAGTGATGCCTTCCCGATGCTATCAAAACAAATGAAGAGGTGGGTGGGAGGGATCTATCCATCCAGCGTTTGGTTTCGTTGAGTGGAAGCTCCATGTCGATGGACGCTTCAACAAAAAGAGCTTGGATCACGGTGGTAAGAGAGGGACAAGTCAACTTTTGGTCTGCAAGGCATCATAACCAGCTGGCACCAAGAGTCTTAGCTTTGACACGAGTTTGGAACCGCACAGTTGTTGGAGAAAGCACGCAGCAAGTCGGAGCAAAAGACGTGAATGAGACTCTGGAGTGTCATCGACCACAAGGAGCCACATCTCCTATGAGACCAGCCTTATCAACGATCATGGCTGGTGTGAGATCAAACTGTGATCTCACAGAGAACCTCGACTCCCACGACGGAGAGTGCCGCAAGTGTGGCCATTCTTCCGTTGGCATGAGCGAGTCCCAGGACGCGACGTTTGACGAGCAGTTTAGAGGTTCCAGGCATTGGATGGGCTGTCCATCAAACAGATCTTTAGCGCCCTCATGTTTGGACATGGCCATCGAGCCAAAAGCCCACATAGTGATTGACTGTACACACTAGTGACCCACTAGTAAACCAACCAAATCAGAAGGTTCTTCTCTCAGTTGCTTTCAAAGGCGAAGATTTCTACGTCGCTCTGGTTCTGAGGCTTTTCCAGAAAGCATGTTCCCTGTCCGCCCCATTGGCACTGGCGCTTTGACCGTTGTTGTGCCCGTAAACGAGTGGGTTGAGTGCGGTGAAGAGAATTGCGCAATGGGTCGGCCTGTCGTATTGCCACCAAGAGCATTGCAGATAAGAGATGGGACCCTTCAGGTTTGCTAGAAGCAAGAGGCCATGTGACGTCTCTTCCTCGTATTGGTCAGAAGACTGGTGGTACTCGACCTCTAATCATCCTGGCCAGCTGTGTCTATGGATCATGATGGTAGAACACCCTGCAAATGCTACCAAGGGAGCTGCTGCTTTACCCATGGACTTCATGGCAGTAGGACTCGTGTTGAACCTGAAGCCTTAGGAGCCACTGACGTCAACGAAATCTGCCAGTATGACCTTATGGGCAGAAGTGGGTAAGAAAGAGTTCATGAATATTACTGCCATAATGGATGAAGAACACGGAAGGTCATAACGCCCCGCCACATATGTGCTTGGGGTCGTATGAACCCACCGAATGCGAGGAAATGCACTGCCCACACTAGGCTGCATCAATATGCATGTGATCAAGCACTCGAATGCAGACAGACTCATTGGGATGTAGGAAGTGAATCACCCAAGGTCTCCCCGTTGGCGACCGGTTGCTGTCTTCATCAGACACGAGCACAAGGCGATGCGCACTGAAGTCGACGGACGAAAGATGGACAAACAGACCCAATATGCTGGTTGGATGCTTCCACAACAGAGGGAAAAAAAGGATCCTGGTATTTGGCCTTGGTCTCCCCCTCTTTCTCTCTCTCTCTCTCGTGAGTGTGTTGGAAGGGTATTTGTTGCTGATCTAAACAGTAGGCACAACCTAAGCTGACGCCGAAGCACTCTTGATGGCCGAGGCATCGCCCTCGGTCGACACGATGGTGAGCTTGCCCAGCGCCTTTTGCGCCTGGATCTGGGGCGACAGGTAGCCTCTCTTCTCGAAGTTGGTGTAATACGGCATTTTCTTTGGTGGTGGACGTGCGAAGCGCGGCATGGACTCGAATTTGTGGGGCTTGAGGTGCGCGCGGAGAGCCAAACGGTTGTGGTACACCGCGACAAAGGAGCCACCGGCTTGTTCCACAGCCTGGATGGCCGTTGCGGACGCCTGCGAGAGTTCAATGTCCAGCTTGGAAGTCAAATGTTCCGCTCCCTACAAGTGACATCCACATCCACCACGTGCGCATGCAGTATCCACAGCCAAAAGAAAAAAGGTTAGTTCACATGCGCAGACAATACCGAATGAACTGTTTAACCCACAAAAGCCACGCACATTTCCAAGCAATTTGACGCCGTGTTTGATGCGTGACGTGGTCAGCACCCCGGCATCGACCAGTGTCTTCATAGTGATCTTTTGGTCGGCCTGGATGCGGCCCATGTCCACATACAGTTGCAAACGCGCCAGCGAGATGGTCTCCATGGGGGTCGCAAACTTGTTGTTGAAGCCACGCTTGGGGATGCGTTGGTAAATGGGCGTCTGGCCACCTTCAAAGCCAGGTCCACGACCAGCCGATCCACCGGAGCGGGCCTTTTGACCTTTGTGGCCACGGCCACAGGTCTTGCCTTTGCCCGAACCAATGCCACGACCGAGACGTTTGCCGCGCTTGTGGGCACCGTCATTGTCCTTGAGCGTGTTAAGGCGCGTACCGTAAGTCGGCGCGATGCTGAGCGCACCAGCGAGCGACGAAAAGGCCTTTGGCGTCGCCAGCGAAGAAGCCGAAGAAGCAGCCGGCAACGCGGCGCGCAGAGAGTGGAGACAGAACATGGGCGGCGGCGGCGGGCAACGAGGCTTCCGTGTGCGTTGAGCCACTCAGTTGGTTGATTGAGGTGCACGTTAGATCCAAGTGGTCCACACCAGACAAGGATGATAAAACGAGTTTCTATTCTATTTCTAAAAGGCATGGGACCTTGTGGGGTTTCTATTTCTAAGTGGCCGAATCAGATGACATGGAGGAAGTGGACTGCAGCAGCTCGTGGATCCGCGAGGTGAATGCTTGAGCGAGGTTGGCGATTTGTGGGTTCCTGGCCAACACCAAATGCTGGATCTTTTGCAGCGTTTGATCATTAGAGAGTTGTGCAAACGCCGCGGAATCCAACAAAAAATAGCAGATGGTCAGTGACGAAAGCAGGCAACGAAAAGAACTATCGCGTTGTTGCTGGCAGTCATCCTCATGATCTTCAGTTTCATTGTGGTGGTGATCTTCTTGTTCTTCACAGTCTTCTGCAGCACTGGAGAACGTGTCGATAAACCAAAGAATCAAATCCACCACTGCAAATGCTAACTCTTGCTCTTCTGCTTGTGTGTTGTCGTCAACAATAGAAGCAGCAGCAGCCGCACAAGACGCAATCGCGGCTGAGTCCCATGGAGTACTCAACAGTTGTTGTTGAAACACTGGATCCGCTGCGCAATTGCAGATGCCTCCAAGCGCGAACTCGGCCAGGCGTTGACTTTTCAGCAGTGTACTGTTGTTGCCGGTGGTCCTTTGTGGCCTTGAAAAAGCATTTCCAGCAGCAGCACCACCACCATCGCCACCATCAACAAGCGAGGCGGCTCGTTGAAACTCGACCAACAAATCGGTCCACAAGCGCATGACATTGAGGTCACTGAGGGTGGCAAAATTGATCGGATCGTAGGCGAAATTGCCCAAATTGGCCACAATCTCTTCTTTTCTCAGAGGATCGCTTGTTCGATGGTATTGTTGCACCAATTGTTGCAAATACTCGTGGCGTGGCGTGCCATATTTGCCCTGTCGTGCTTGCAATCTCTGGCGGGTTGACAACATGTCATCGACTCAGATGCAGTGCCTGATTCTATTCTCAGATGGGTTGATACTCCCTGTGGAAATCGATCGGACGCGACCAATCACCTTTGAAAAGCATTTTTCAAAACGTGGGCAAGAGGCCACGCTGGTCATGTCGTCCGATCTCGCTGCGGTTCGTAGTTACGTGGTAGCGAAAGATGGCTTGGAGTACGAAGATCTTCCAGAAGGAATCGTGTGTCTGCACATCTCCCACTCCAATCTCAAAATGCAAATGGTAGATATTCGACTGGACCTGCATCTGACCATTGCACAAGTCAAAGACAAAGTGTATCGCCATTGCGGCACCAAACCAGACAGCATGCAACTGGTGTTGCAACTTGCCGATGGAACCGACATTTGTCGCCTACAGGATGACTTCAAAATGCTGGGCTTTTACTCAGTGACCAGTGGCATGCGCATCCATGTGATCGACACGGATCCGTTTTCACTCTCACGAGGTGGAGGACTGGAAGATGTCTCGTTGGTGCCAAAATACCAGATCTCGGAAGAAGACTACAACAAACGTGAGTGCTTGGCTTTTGCTTCGAGGTCTGGCAGGTTGCTCGATGAATTTGCTCACCGTGATGCGATTGACCATGACATGAACAGGCGAGAAGACCGTTCGTGCATACAAGCGAGCACAATTGGCCAAAGACCCCAACTGGAAGCCCAAAACCATGATGAATCATCAAGCCAAACAACCAACCGCAGTCGATCCGTCTCAGTTTGGTCCCGAGAGCATTCAGCACATGCACGTTGGTGATCGCTGTGAAGTGCAACCCGGTGGTCGCCGTGGCGTGGTGTGTTTTCTTGGGGAAGTGCCCGAGATCGCACCAGGTGTTGGCATGTGGGTGGGCGTCAAGTTTGACGAACCGGTCGGCAAAGGCAATGGCACAGCCAAGGGCAAGAAGTACTTTGACTGCGAACCAAAATACGGCGGCTTTATTCGTCCTAACAACGTCCGAGTCGGCGATTTCCCAGAGCAGGACGATGATTTGCTGGACGATTCCGACGATGAACTGTAACGTTAGCCTTTTGTTTAAGCAACGGAAGAACATGAGTGATTTTGCAACAAGAAAACGCCAAAGCTGTACGTCGAAAACGGAATTTGGGTCCTATTTGTTCCATTGTCCAGCAAAGCTTAAAGCATCGGTTGGGACCACCATCTACGGGTCCCTCTCCACGCTGCGTGGCTGCTTCTGCTGCTTCTGCTACTGTTGCTGCTGGTTGTCTGTTGCTTTGCTGCTGGCTAACACACACGCCGCTTGCTGGTCAGTGTCAAGTGGCTAAATCTCTGCTCGTCGCGTGATTTCTTCAACGTTGAAATGCTTTCGCTTGCTGAGCGGTCGGGTCTCGGCCAATCGCACCGTGTCACCAATGTTGCACTCGTTTTTCTCGTCATGGGCCATAAACTTTTTGGTTTTCTTGTAGTATTTGCCATACAACGGGTCGCGCACGATTCGTGTGACGGCCACCATGACCGACTTTTGCATTTTGTTGGAGACCACTTTGCCGAACAGAGGCTTCATCTTGTTTGGTGGGGGGAGGGGGGGCGGGTTATCTACTTTGATATGACTGTGGTCGAGGAAAGTTGCTTTTCTTTGGCGTCGGCGCGGGGCGGTTTGATCAGCGACACAACGGCGCCGCAATGCAAACAGAAACAGCGATGTCACTTGCTCCACTCAGCACGTCGGTCACTTGGGTTGGGCGCCACACACCATAGACTGTGAGGTGCGAATCACCTAACCGCTCGAGGAGGTGGTCCACATGAACTCCGGTTTGTTGGTGTGGACCACACTATCGCATTGTGACATCACCAAACAAACCCAACAGCAAAGCGATGGTGAGTTGTGTTGGAATGCGGGAATGGAAAGAAAGAGAGAGAGAGAGAGAGAGAGAGATCAGTCGCAGCAGCAGCAGCAGCCGCTGCAAGAGGAAGAAGCTGGATACATGGAGCGACAGAAAGAAAGATCTTCCCAGGTCTTGTTCTTCCCGCAAGCTGTGGGACAGTCCCAGAGCCAAGGCAGATTGAGGTGTCTTGACTGGGATTGGATCGCATGGTGCTGGCTGGTGGCTGGTGGTTGGTGGTTGGCTGTTGTTGATTCTGCTGCGCTTCTCTCGGAATGGATTTAGCGCAGTGTGCTCGTTTGGAAAGATTGCGCTGCTAACTTGTATTGCTTATTGTGTTTGTGCTACATTCGCTTCTGTTTCCCTAGTCCGGTTTGATTCTAAATCCCAAGCCTTTCCTGGCAGGACTGACCGGCAAAGCCGTGGTGGTGCGTTTGAAATGGGGCATGGAATACAAGGGTATTCTCGTGTCGGTGGACTCGTACATGAATCTCCAGTTGGCCAATACGGAAGAATTTCTCAATGGCAATTTCGCCGGCAACCTCGGCGAAGTCTTGATTCGATGTAATAATGTGCTCTACATTCGAGGCCTGCGAGACGGCGAAAAGCCACCGAGTGAGCTGCAAAAGCAAGATGTTGAGATGAATCCTTGAATGATGGATTGGGGAGGGGGGATCACAGCAAGTAGCAGACAGCAGCAGCAACAACAGCAACGGCAGAACAGGCAACAACCGTGCATTCCTTAGGACGACCAACAGAATAAAATACACTTCGTTTTTCATACACAAAATGGCAAGCGCTCAAGCAATCAACGGGCATGACACAAAGACTTGGAGCTCACCATGCAACCCACCGCAACACTTGCGCAGACAAACAGCCGGCAGACTCCCAGTAAGCAAAGCAAAGCAAAAGAATCGAGAACCAACCATCGATCCATAAAGGACTCAAGAAACGCTACCTCCAGAAAACTACTAACAAAAGGAACAAAAACCCCTTGAGAAAGAAAAAAAAACTAACTGCCTCGCACCAGCGATGACGATGCCCACATTCAAGACTCACCGAACGGGCTAATGCCAACATTGGGACGCAATTGAGCCACACTCAGGCCTTCAAGAAGCCGAAGAGATCATCGTCCTCCAATTCCATGTTCCAGTCGAGGCGATCCCAATCCATCTCACCATCCAAAGAAGTGCCACCACTTGGAACTGCAGGAGCGGGGGCAGAACACGTATTACCGACCGGTCCCATCAACGTTTTGGAGACTTCCGTCGCCATCAGCATCCCAGGAGCTGCAGAAGAAGATGAAGTTGAAGCCATCATCTCTTCTGGCTGCTTGTTGGACGAGTGGGGGGCGTTCTCTAAGATCTGAGCATGGGTTTCAATTGAAATACCGACGCCCGTGCCTGTGCCTGGAGCAGCACCGAGGTTGTTGTTGGCATTTTGATTGAAACTATTGGGTATCGAAGCTGTCGGGGGACCAGCAGCCATTGACGAGGATGCACCCTGAGGTAAACTGGCCATACTTGAATCTTGCACTGCGATAGTTCCATTTTGTGACATTGATCGCCTTGCTGAGGACCGCCGAGGAGACCTCATTTGTTGATGTCTTGGTTGGGATTGAGGTGGATGTTGACGCTGTTGCGGAAGGGACTGGGAATGAGGCTGAGGCTGCGATTGGTTTTGTTGATAGAGAGCTAATTGTTGATGATCTCGCCGTGCTTGCTTTTGTGGGGCCATGATTGATGCTCTAGTCACCATGGCAGGAGTGGTTGCGGACGGTCCCTGGGACGTGGCCAAGTTGATACCGATACCTGAAGACTGCAAGTGAGGGGGCATATGATGAAGTTGCTGTTGACCCATCTGAGTCCATGCACGAGGATGATGAGATGAGATTGCTGCGGAACTAGTTGATGTTGTGGAAGTGTCTTGTCCAGTCATGAGCATGCTGGTGTTTGGGCGTTGTTGCTGTTGCTGTTGGAGTGACAGGTTGTTTTCCGTATTCGATGAGATCCGTTGAGCCACTTCCACTTTCCGCATGAGCATTTGGCGATGAAGATTCATTTGCGCTTGCATTGCCATGTGCATCTGAAACTGCAAATCAGACGGCTCTTCGTTCAATGAAAACGATTCTTGCTGTCCCGCGGAAGCAATGGAACGACTAGGATCTCCACTCATAGATTCTTGACCAGTTGCATTGGGTAGACCACCAAGGGACGCATTGAGTGGCGCCCCCATTGCTGCGAGTTGTGGGGACATTAAAGTGGTCAGCAGATTCCACTGCGGATCATATTGCATCTCACCACCACCGATTGGGTTTGTTGGTGGCAACCCCAATGCTGCTCCCAACCGTTGCTGAGACCCTGATGATTGTGATCCATGCGAACCAGATGAAGGATCCATGGTAGCAACTCGTTCAGGAGCACCACGCGACAAGTGGCCACCACCGCCGATACTGGGGTTGTTGTTTGCCTGGCGATTCGCTGCCATGGCAAACTGCTGCAAAAGCGCCATTGATGCAGCTGGATTGGCCAGTAATTGGGGGGCCAAATGGCCTAGGCCTGCTGCCGCTGCGGCCGCTGCTGCAGCTGTAGCTGCGCTAGTCATTTCCATTGGTGTGACACTAATTGAAGTGCTATCGTGGCCAGCCCTGGAGGTTGGAGACGCATGCTGGTAGGCGGAATTACCATATCTCGGCGACTGGCTACGGTGAGAGCCACGGTCATTTGATGACTTGGATAAGCTGATACTGTCTCCGCGGCGCGATGATGATGTCGATCGTGACCGTGGTGTGGTGGTTCGTTCACTCGGTTCCATCTCGTCATCCGATTCTTCATCTGACGAGTCCGTGTTTTCAACTGCTCCAGTTGCTGCTCCGCGGCCAGAAGAGTTCACAGGTGGTGATCGCTTGGAGCCAAGTGGAAGCCCAAACAGACTGCTTGGCACCACATCGCTCGCTGAACTTGCTCCACTCCCACTGCGCAGTCGAAGATTCCGACCGACATCGTCTTCACTGTCCCCACCAGGCTTGAGTGAGTGCTTGCGTCGTCGCTTGAGATCTCGACGAATACTCTGATCGTAAAGCTGCAGGAATTCTTGGCGGGATCGTTCATAGTTGATGCGATACTTTTGCAAATGGCTCTTCAGATGTTCAGTGGTGAGACCCATGGTCTGGCCCGTCGTGCCCATGATCTATTGAATAAATCAATTCCACACGCCATATCAGCCCACGTGCTCTCGGCAGAACTACAAAAGCCAGATTAGAGAGCCATAAACTCACTGCTAGAAGTGCTTTCGGGGACGCGTTCTTCAGACCAACTGCAGATTCAGCGCACAATACACGAGAGCGAGAAAGAGAGAGGGGAAGAAGAAATAGAGTCAGACAAAACTCGTGAGCCGGGATCCAAAGGCGTCCATTTTCGTCAAGGTTTGCACGCACCATCAAAGATCGCTGACACAAATAGTCGATGGAGTTCATCCGGCCAAATGAAGCGCTTGGTTTTCCGCTCGTATTTACGCTGTCGTGAAGTCATCGCTGCTGCTGCTGCTGCCGTGGCCTTGGAAGTGGCCGCCTCCGATGTCGCTGAAGGTGTCACTGCAGTTGACGATGACGACGACGAAGTCGAAGCCGATGAAGTTGTTGCTGCAGAAGAAGTCGAAGACGAAGAAGAGGATGAGGAAGGAGCTGATGTAGTCGGCGTACCCGTGGTTTCCACGACGACTGTCGAATCTGAAGTTGTTGATGGCGTCACAGTGGTCGTTTTCGAGATCTGCTCGGCCGACCCACTTCCTTGCTGCTGCTCGACTGACGATTCATTGGTGGCTTTCTCATCCGCATCATTATCACCACCGCCACCACCAATCGTGCTGGCATCCCCATCATTCGGCGGTGATGTCTTCTTGGGGTGTTTGATCCCCACGATAGCTTGTTCGGGACGAAGAGGTGAGTTGAGCACCGGTTGCTCTTCGTCATCGACACTCACACTCTTGGCGGCATCAACACTGGCACGAGACGTGGTTGTTGTCGCCGTCTGCACTGCGGCCATATACTCTGTGTACATACACTCGGTCGTTGGGCTTGGAACGATTTGGGGCGTGTCGTGCTCTTTGTCGGTGGGTTTCTTGCACAAAATGATACCAGGGTGCTAGTCGGACAACTGAACAACTCAGCTGGCACTGAAAAGGCTTTGGGGGCCCAATCAAACGATGCAGTCGAAATCAAATGGACCAGAAGAGACAGAGACTGGGACTGACTGACTTGCTCTTATTGCCGCCGCACTCACTCTTTCACAGGGTACAAATGAGGGCTTTCCCTTGTTGCTCCGCAAGCGGATGGCTCTTGCCTTCTTGCTTGTCACGGGCTTTCCGGCAAAGTGTGTGTGGGCTACACTGCCACACTCGAACGTTGACTTGACCGTCAGTTTGGCTGGTACCGTGTACCGTTCGTCCCTTCAATACAGAAACCGCGAAGATTCTCTGCAACTCGTGGATAGTCGGCAAATGTATGGTTTCCAGTGGATAGGGTATCTCCATTAAGGCCTGCACCTGCTCGCCCTAGCCCCTTTTAGCTTTGGTGTGGCCAACAACAGAAAAAGGCCAGTGTGGGGAGTGGACCCAGTTACCACGGCTGATACAGTACACTTATGTACTGTATTTATTTGGTGGCCACCTGTCAAATAAAACTGTCCGCCAATGTGTTTTCAGAGGCATTTGGTGTATGGGTGGTGTGGTGTGTCTTGCTTTTGTACCAATGCGGAACAGAACAGAAGCCACTTGTATGGCTTTGGCTGCTGGATGTGCGGTAGGTACCGTACAGGACACGCCAAACGCGCTCACGGGGTTTCGCGCCAAGGCTTTCTGGCTCTCCAGTTCAAGTCGACGGGTTGCAATCACTTGAGTCCATGCATCTCTTTTGACGTGCTCTTTGCGACTTGGCTTGGCTCAAATGGAGTCGGGCGTCATCAACAAGAACAGGAACAGAGACAACGGCCGCTTGTCCTTTCCGGTTCGTTGGTGTATTTGAGCCTGTCTGTTGGGTTCACAAAGACGCCCGACATGTCCCCGGTGTCTTCGAAGAGGTAAAGGGATCAACTATTAGGATCCCAATGGGTTTTATTGCCTATCTTCTTGGTCAGCTTTCTTTCTCGCCTGTACATGTTGACAGAGTCGACGTGGAAACCGCACAGGTGATCGAGAAAGCGAGAGGGGGAGGAATTGGGTGAAGGCGAGATTCAACGGTGTTCACAACCATACTTTGTGATTGTGCTGGTGCAACCCTAGGAATCAATTTCACCTGCCCATCTTCATCAATCAGACCCAGTCAACACCTATTCCAACTTGGCAAAAAGGGTATCATAATCAACAGCAGCGCACCATCGCTTTAGTGTCTTCTCCTATTTGTGACATTCGGTGGTTAAGAACGGGTGGACCGAATTGGCCCTGGTGTTAGTGGCTTGCCGCATTACGAACGCCCTGCACAATAGTGAAGGGTTCCTTTGAAAGATCGCAAAGCCGAGCTCAAGTGGAAGTGGGACCCAGCAAGAAGCCGCCAAAGCAATCAAAAAAGTGGACCAAAATGACGTCTTCTTCGTGGTTTGTGGAGCCAGAGCTGATCCCAACCAACTTTTCCGTCTCCCACGTCTGCAACAATCTGTCGCGTCATGAAAACACACTGGTAATTCTCGATCAAGTTCCAACACTTGCGGCAAACGCGAACGAATCGGAAAGAAACACCTAAAAACTTATAATGCTGTGGTTGGGCATTTTCGATGAATTGGAGCAGGTGTATGTGCATTTGGACGACATCATTCGTGTCAACACCAGCCAAAAGCCCTGTGTAGCCACCAAAGTGTCACTCACAGAGAAGAATGACAAATGCTTGTCGTTTGTGCACCAAGTGCGCATTGTCAAACTCCAAGACACCGCCGTCATCGTCAGTGCTTCGGAACTTGGCGTCCATGTGAGTGCATAGCACCCCATCACTTCTGGCGCTTGTTGTGTTCTTTGACTCTTTGTATGTGGTGGGGAACTATGAGTCAGATTTATGAGTTGAACGGCGAAAAACCAGTCTACCATTTGCCAATCAAACAGCAAATCAAGGATCCTGAAGATGGTCCGCGCTGCTAATCCCGCTGTTTTGTGGGATGATTCTGATCCTCGTTGGTAATCCTTATGGATGGATTTGTTCGTGGAGTAGGAACATCATTGTTTTGTCGTGGCGTTTGCTCGGTCAAGACCAAAGATGGATTTCACGTACTCGTTGGTATGTTCGCCCGAGAGATCTCAAATCGCGCACTGCCAGTAATCACTAGCGATGCCTAGATGCGCGTTTTGTCTAATCAGACTGTAAAATGATTCCTTGTGACCAGGCACTTCAACTGGAGATCTGTTTGTGATCGGTAAAGAAGAAGGTGCCAAAGGCTCCGACTCTTCAGCATTCTCATTCGTCAAGACACTTGCAGGCCACAAACTGGCTGTGTTTTCTCTCGAGAGTTCCTCACCAAAGAACGGCGACGTGGTGATTGCAAGTGGTGACGAAGACGGAGGTATCATCGTACGCAATGGCAAGGATCTGGAGGTTTTGCATCGGATTGAAGGCGATGGGTATGCCGCCACAAGTGTGCGCTTTTGCTTCAATGATGCATGGCTCGCCGCGAGTTATCTGCATGGCAGCATTCGATTGTTCAAACGGGAGAAAAACTACGGCCTTTACGCAGACATTGCAGCCCACACACGCGCCATCACCGCCCTTGAGAGTTTTGACAATTTCCTCGTCAGTGCCGGAGAGGACACTTACCTGAACGTGTGGGAATTTTGTGGCGGAAGCAAGACCAATCCGCGCATCAAGTTGGCGAGCTCCCAGTGTATTCCCAACGATTTGTTGAATGGAATCGCGATCAGCGACAAGAGCAAACAGATCTACACTTCTGGCTACGACACTTCACATATCAAACTATGGGTGCCGGAGTAAATCGTTCAAAAGCGCACGCAAATGGTTAAGAAGAGCATCGATCGTTGCGTGTAGGAGCACCTCAAAGACAGCTCAGTAGCAATTGATCTTTAGTCTGATTTTTCGTCTTTATTCTCTTGTTCGAGTCTCTGGTTGCAAAACGACTCAGTCGTAGAGACTGGGGTCGTACTGCACGTGGTCCTCCAGGTTCTTGACGGCGCCATTCAGCGATTTCCATTCTTGGCCCGGGTTTTGTTTGGTCAATGTGATAGTCAGTCGGTTCTTTTTGAGCTTCCAGGAAGCATCAGTGATGGGTTCATATAGCGTCGGGATCACCAGACTCTTGGCTTGCTTCTTATCCACGTCCAGCACCAGATCCAAGCTGAGTGAGGTCGCCGTCCATTCCTGATGTGCACAAGTAATGCAGAACAGTATTAGCCCAGTACGCCAAGCAAGAAGCAAAGAAAGCAAGGGGTTTAATGATACCAGCTGGATGCATTCTTCTGGAAGGTCAATGAGAAAGCCATCCGTGAGATATATGCTGGTTCAAGTATCACACCACATCGTCAGAAATCAAAGAGTTCCTGTGCTCCAACGAGCTCGGTTGGACCAGATCACCAACCAAGTGAAAACCCAAAGAGAAATCAAAATGCTTACCAGACGCGCTCCTTTTTGTCCGTCCATCCATACGTCGTGACGGCTGACTTGATTAATTTGTTGCCGTCTTTGTCTTCATAGTCTTTGGTGTCTCGCGGCTGGTGGGCGTAATAGTAGCTGTTGGCTCCTTTCTTGGCAATGCTGGCTTCCAGCGCGGAACGACAGGCTTCTTCTTGTTTGGTGAGTTTTCTCTTTGGTTGCATCTTCTTCTTCTTCTTTTGGGCTGCTTGTTCGTCTTCTTCTTCTTCTTCTTCTTCTTCGTCGTCGTCATCGTCATCTCGCTTTTTGAGCACATCAAAGCACCAGCGATAGAAGAAAAAGCCACCGATCGTGGTGACCAGGGTCATCAACGCTTTAAATATCAGTTCATATGTCAAGTGGACACTTCCAAACGGCGTCACCAACTTAAAATACGACGCATCGGCGTCCGGAAAGTACAAATACGGCAGAAACAACTGCTCCATTTCGCTTGCTTGCTGCTTTGTCGTTGACTGATTGCGTTGATTGATGATCACAAACACGAATTCGGACTTTAGTGGGAGATCGAGTCAACCGCACTTTAGTGAAAAGTGACTTTTCGAGAAGATCGGCATTTTGCTTCGATTGAAGTGAGCTGTTCGAAAAGGCTTCGCCATCATGGTAGGATTGACCTGAAACAAACGATCAGCAAGCAGCTGCGTCGGCAAGATGTACGATCAAGAGCAAAACAATCTGATATGATTGTGACTGTTGTGCTGTGGATTCGTACAGTTCGCTGCACATGGAACTGGCACGTCCACTTGTGCTTTTGTCGGGGGGAAAAGACGCGTGCACACCACGTTCACGGATGGTGTCGAAATGGTTGAAGAGTTTGAACCAACAACGCTCGAGTTACTTGGTGCACTTTTGCTCTGTACTGGTATCCACGTTATGCCTTCTTATCGTCATCTCTCTGGCGCTTTGGCTCTCTAGTGCGTCGATGGAAGTCGAAGTCGACGTTCGGGCGAGAGCGACCATGGGAATACGAGATTGGTGAGGCGCCTGTAAGTCAAAAGAAGCTGTTGACTGTTGATACGATTTTTGTGCTTGGAATTCTTCTTTGTCGTTTGACGACACAATGATTTCTGTTTGACAGAGGGATAACTTGTCCGCCACTGGCAGCGATCTATCGATCGGATCAACCAATGTGAGTGAAACTCTCTCTCGCCATCGTGCTGGCGGATGGTTGTACAGGCGTGACGGTTATGGTTTGCAACCATCAAATAGCCTGTGTTTGTGAGTAGGGATAACTTTGAATTCTGGGAATTCCGCATTCGCAACCTGCCGTATCCCAAGGTAACCCATGGACTGCGCTGTTGCATGGGAACAACGGCATGAGATTCAGCCCATTCTTTTGTTTCGGTTTCAGGACGTGTATGGTCTCTCCATCGACCACGAAAAGCAAGAGATTGTGCTGCGAACTAGCAACAAAAAGTGAGTGATATGCATGGCTGTCTGGTAAAAGCACTCGGGTTCGTTGCCGATCGCAAGATGCAACAGATACTTTAAGCGGTTCAAGATCCCCACACTTAGTCGTCTCGGCATGCCTTTGGATCCACAAGCGCTTTCCATGAACCATGCCAACACCACCCTGGTCATTGAGGTAAAGCGTTCAGTCAAATGGGTACCTTCACTCACCAAACTGATGGACTTGCTACAACTTGACAGTACGAGAAACCCGACAAAGTGCTGCAAATGGAACAAACCAGACGACTTGACATGCAAAGAAGCGACTTTTACGCCAAACAAAAGCATTAGACCAACACTCGCGAGTGGCCGGCATTTTGCCAGCATTCGTACTTTAACGAATACGGGACAGTCAAAGCGTCTGGTCTCTTGGCCACACTCTTTTTCCTTTTCAGCCAATGCATTTTCCACGTGTCCACTAAATTCCGACTGTTTTTGTGACCGTCCACAAAACCACCACAAAGCGCGTGGAGCTTCCAAGACCTACAGCGGAAATCCACAAAAACTTCATTCGCCATCATTTTTACTTTTGTGGAGTGTGTGCACTAAATCTTCGAGTCCAAAATGACCACCCCAGCCGCCACCAGTGTCAAGCAACCAACATGGTACCCACCGCAACCGATGGATTCGTTGCTGGAATACTGGACCAAACACTACCCCCTCAAAGTGCAAAACTCCATGACGCGCAGTAAAAACCATTTTGTGCCCATGAAAAACAAGCGCGTGACCTGGTACATGTGCGGCCCCACGGTGTACGACCAGACCCATTTGGGCCATGGCCGTACGTATACTTGCTTTGACTATGTGCGTCGCATCCTGGAAGATTATTTCGGCTATGAAGTCGAGTTGATCATGAACATCACCGACATTGACGACAAGATCATCATTCGCTCGGCCGAACAGGGCTGGTTGGAGGCCCACCAGGGCCAGCAATTGCCCGAAGACAAGGACGCGCGCACCAAGCAAGTGATGCAGTGGGCCTCGGAACAAGACGTGGCTGCCAACATGCAGCGCGCGCGGGAATTGGCCAGTTACTGGGAAAAGTCGTTTTTGGAAGACATGGCGTCGCTCAACATCAAGTTGCCGACCGTCATCACGCGGGTCAGTGAGTACATGGACCAGATCATCGACTTTGTGCAAGGAATCATCAAGAATGGCTTTGCCTACGAAAGCAACGGCTCGGTGTACTTTGATACGGTCGCCTTTGCCAGTGCCAAAGGCAAAGCGTATGGCAAGTTGTTACCCGAGAATGTCGGCCAGTCGGAATTACTGGCCGAAGGCGAAGGCTCGTTGAGCGCGGCGAGTTCGGAAAAGAAACACGCTAGTGACTTTGCGCTTTGGAAAAAATCCAAGCACGGCGAACCGTTTTGGGCGTCGCCCTGGGGCGAGGGTCGTCCTGGATGGCACATTGAGTGCTCGGCCATGGCCAGCGACGCGTTCACGCAGTTTTCGGATGGCCGCATTGACATTCATTCCGGTGGTATTGATTTGCGTTTCCCGCATCACGATAATGAAATCGCCCAGAGCGAGGCGTATTTCAATTTTGAACAGGGCCAATGGGTCAATTACTTTTTGCACACGGGCCATCTCAACATTGAAGGACTCAAAATGTCCAAGAGTTTGAAGAACTTTGTCAAGATCCAGGAAGCATTGATGGACAATTCGCCACGTCAATTGCGCTTTTTGTTTTTGCTGCACAAGTACAACGTGCCCATGGATTACAACGACAACTCGATGGACGAAGCCGTGACCGTGGACCGTTTTTTCACGGAGTTTTTCCTTAATGTCAAGGCCAAATTGCGTGAATTGGGCGTCGAAAGGACCCAGAAATGGACCGACAAAGAAAAAACCTTGCATCAGCATTTGGTGCAGACCAAGGAAAAAGTCCACGCCGCGCTGGCCGATGATTTCAACACGCCGTTGGCCATTGCGTTGCTGCAACAATGCGCCAAAGAAGTCAGTCGGTACATGGCCAACACCCCGCTGGACAACCAAGTGTCGGTGCTGATCCGCTCGTGCGCCGAATACATCACCCAGATCCTGCGGGTGTTTGGTTTGATCCCCAATGGCTCGGATATTGGCTTTCCCGTCAGCGACGGTGCCAACGGCGAAGGCGGTCAGGACCAGGAGACCGTTTTGACGCCCGTGTTGGACATTTTGAGTGAATTCCGCCATGAAATCCGTGAGCTGGCACGGTCCAAGCAAGACCCCCAGCAATTGGCCAGCAAGATTCTGCAATTGTGCGACGAAGTGCGCGACAACAAGCTGCCGTATGCGGGGGTGCGCCTTGAAGACCGAACGGGCTCCAAGAGCATCTGGAAACTGGCCAACAAGCAGGAGCTGATTGAAGAAATGGAAAAGAAAGAGCAGGAAAAACAACGCAAGGAAGAGCAAAAGCGTCTGCGTCTTGAACAGGAAGCGCAAAAGCAGAAACTTCTGGAACAACAAGCGCAGATTGAGCCCGAAAAGATGTTCTTGGACCAAAAGGACAAGTACTCGCAGTTTGATGCCCAGGTACGCGTTGTGCATCTGTTGATGGTGAGAATGCTCAAGTGCTGATGACGGAATATGTGTTGTTGTATGTGTTGTACAGGGTCTTCCAACTCATGACGCGGCTGGTGAACCATTGAGCAAAGGACAGATCAAGAAGCTGACAAAAGAACAAACCAAACAGCGCACTTTGTACGAGAAGTTCCATCCAAAGAAATGAGTTAACTGAATAAATGTGGCCCAGTTGATCCACTGGCCAGCCCATTATCTAACTTTTGGGTAACAACTCCTTCGCCTGTGCAGCCACCATCCAACGCGTGTGGAGTGTTCGCACGGTCGGAGCTCCATCAAAGTGATGGTTCATTATGTGCATCCATGAGTTTCACCTGTTTCCAATTGCGAGACAGTCAAAAGAGTACGCGCACTGCCACCTGAGTTCTCGATCTCGTTAATATGGGACAACTATGCAGACAGCCAAAAAGAGTTCTTTGGGATGGAGAAAGGCGAAGCGTTGTCAAGAAAAGCAAAAGAGAAAAGAACCGAATCGATCAAAGACTAAGCTTTGGGTTGGGTATATAATTCATTCGGCCTGCTGTGCTGTTCCCGTTCACTCGTGGAGTTCCACAACGCGATGCTCAATGCGATCCAAAAACTTGCCCAATGCCTCTGAATGACGAACAAACACGTGCACCATGGGCACCCCGGGCACCACATACTGCTTGTGCGTCAGCAGCTTGCTCAACGGACAAAACAGCGACAGTTTGATCCATTCCTCGGCATTCACTTCGTCGTGGGTTTGCTCGCGCCGCACGCGCTCCACCTCAAGGAAATCGTCTTCTTCTTGGCCACTCAGCGCTACATGCCAGTCTTCGGGGGTTTCAAAGGGCAGTACCACTTGCGCAGGCGCATAAATCTCCAACTGGGACGCCATGTACTTGTGGTCTTCATCCCAGTCGCAAAATGGACCTTCTTCTGGAAACATGTTGGCCAAATGGTCCACAAAGCGATCATTTTCACCAAAGAAGCTTACAGAATCAGAGGTACCGTACTCGTCGTACAAGAACATGACGGGCCAGTACATTTGACCATCTTCCGAGTTGAACTCGGCCTTGCCTTCGTATTGTTTGACTCGCTCATCGTCAATGATGGCACGGCCCACGCGGATCTTGCGCATTTCACAGAGCGTGCGGTATTTGTCGGTGTATGCACGCTTCTTGTTGCGTTCAAAGAGCTTTTTCTGCTCCAAAAGCTTCTCTTCTTCGACCAACTTCAAGCCTTCTTGTTGCAAACGCAGCAATAATTTGTTTTCGGGGTCGCGCTTCAATCCTTCGGAGCAGTAACGGAGCGTATCTTGCGCTTTATGCAGCATACGCGAAGCCTTGGCGCCACGGAAATACGCCTTGACGTTGGTCGGGTCGTACTTGATGGCCTTGGCAGCGTCCGAACGGCACGAACCATAGTTCTTCAGCTCCAATTCCACTGCCGCACGATTCCCGTAGATCTGAGAAGTCAGTTTCTTGACGTCAATGTTCTCGTCCCATTCCGACGGCGGCAATTTGAGCGCCTGATGGGCATATGCCAACGCATCGTTGTAGTATTTCATAGCATGCTGGTAGTAATCCTTGTTGTGCTTTTTGGCATGGACGAACATCTCGTTGCCTTTGGTTTTCCAGTGCAACGCAAGTGTGTCGGCCGTTTCGCCGTCTTCAATCAGCGCCTGGATGGCGTCCACCATGACGTCGCCTTCGACAATGTGGTCGTCGAACAACGACATTTCGGGCAGCTCATCCAGGTATTTCTGACGTTCCACGGGGTCCCAGCGCTTGCTCTCATCGATCTCCAAGTCCACCATTGCTCAGTTCACCGGTGTTGCTGCTTAACGGGGTCCACAAAGGCTCTCTGAAGGTGCTGATTGCAGTCAATCCGATCTCGACAGCGCGGCAGGTGCGACGCTTCTTGGTTGTCAATCCACGGTGAGGATGGCTATTGGTTGGCTGGACATCGATTCAAATACAAGCCCCCAGGGCGCTGTAAAAAGGGAGGGAACAGTACTGTGGTCACATACCCATAGGTAGATGGAGAGCCACCAGCAAGCCGACCAACAGCCAGCTTCAATGGAGCCCGCGCCACCAGTAGTCGATGGTGGCTGCATGCAGACCAATGGCAATGAAAAAGACAGCGAGAATGGCAACAACATCAGTGGTAGCAATAGCGCAAGTGTCACGTTGTCGGTGACTTCACGCAAACGAGACCATGGCGCCGCCGAACTGGAAGTCGTCGAAATGGCGACGCCGACTTGTTCCATGTGCGCTTCGGATCAAATCAAGTATCGATGTCCACGGTGTGAACGCATCACATGCTCTTTGGCATGTTGTCTGGCGCACAAGAAACAGGTAAATGCTTCGATAATACCCTTTTCGTGTTGTGGAGGTCCCTCGGAAGCTCATCTGTTCAATGGTCGGTGACTCTTGGGATGTCGTGGGGCAGTATGCATGCAATGGCAAGCGTGATCTCACCAAATACATTGAAATCAAAAAGTTCACCGATGCCGACTTGGCCAGCGGTAGGTTCACTTGATTCTTGCACGCTTTGACCTTTGGGATTCCAATGCCAGTATGCATTGATCATTTTTTGGTCGGCTCAATATGGACCTCTTTTGGCTCTTTGGGTCTTTGCTTCTTTGATGCAGACTATTTTTTTCTGGAAGAAGTCGCACGAAGTGCCAACAACGCGCATCGAACGCGAAACCAATTGGGCGGCAATACAAGACGCTACGGTGGTGGCGCACCCCCCAACAAAAAGACCAAAAAACGATATCTCTCGACGGCACAATTGGCCAAGAACAACTCGTCAATCATCAACCCTCATGTCTCCAATGACTGGTTGACTCGGTTTCCTATGAGTGCGCAATTGTTTGTTCGCGAAGCTGCCAAGAAAGGTGTAGCTGTGACCCTCCTGGCGCCCGGGATGAGCAAGCGAACACGCAGCAGCTGCTTTGTGGATATGAGCAAAAAGCTTCTGTTCTGGAGAATCGAATGGGAATTTCCAAATGCGGAAGTGGATGTGAGATTATTTGAAGAACGCGCTTCCGAAGACATCACACTCTTCTCTTTGCTGGAAAAGTACCTCTCGCCGACCATTGTAAGTGCACGACGTCCAATGCGTGTCGATCAGCCTGTTGTTGATTGCTGTCATGGTGATGTGAACAGGAAAACGTCAAGATTCGGGCAAAACTCAAGCCGTATGCGGCGCTCAAACCATGGCAAGAGCATGTCGCGCTCTTGCTTCGTAGAGAGTTTGCACAGGGCAAAGAAGAGTATTTTCTGTTGGACGGAACTATGCCGCTGGGCAGTGTTTTGAAACGCAAAGCGATTGTCGAGTTTCCAATCATCAAGGTGGTACTCTCGAGCCAGATGGATCACTTTGCCATCGTGCACGACGTGATTGAAGAAGTCGCAATAGAAGACGATCAAAGGCACCAACAAGAAGGTTCTAACGACATCGGTATTGCTAAAGCGCCAAAGCATCTGGAGGAAGATGATCAAGGCGTAGATCCACCGCACGCTGGTGAAGAAGATGACGAGGATGCCATCATGGAAAGCGTTGACGAACAAGACCAAACACAACTACAACAACAAGACCCCCAAGCAAGATTTGAACCCAAAGCTACAGTTGAGACCTCCAAGGATCTGCTACAACTCGAGCAAAAGCAAGCCCCTTCTCGTGCTAAACTCATTCAACAACTTCTTGAGTAAATCTTCAACCGCTTCGCTTACATGGAATGCTGCTCTCTTGCTCTTGGTTGTCAGTGGGCACGACGTCCCGTCCCATATTAACCGCATCACTTTGTGATGGATGAGGTGAACCGGTCCCCCCAACCAGCAAACTAGTGCACTTGAACTTTTTTGGTGTGGTGCTGGTGTGGTCACCGGTGTGGTTGTGCGTGTGAGTTGTCAACCAAGCAAGAATAGCGCAAGCCGGGCCTCAACAACACCGCGGTGATCTCTCTCTCGTTTGGCAACAGCAACAGTCAGTGGCAGTGGAGCCATAGTTCAGTGCAAGTGATTGATTGATTCGTCATGTTTCTTCGAAGAGCCATTGTCAGCGGCAACGCCATCGAGCGGGTGCACAGCAACCGTCAGATTCGTCGCAAATTGTTTCATCCTGTGACCCTGCGTGCACTGCAACGCAACCCACCGGCACCAGTGGAGATTGCACCGCTCAAATATGAACCCACGTATGTGCCAGAAAAAGTCAGTTTCAATGGCTGGTCGCCTGCGCCCGAACAACCTTTGCCCGGACTGCCATTTGTGGTCAAGCGTACGGCCACGGGGCTGCAATTGCCAGTGTATAGAGATTATCGCAATGGCCGCACGCGGGTGTTGACGATTCTGCGTCGCTACGATGGTGATGTGGAGGAACTGGCCAGTGAAATGTCCAAGGTCTGTGAAGGCAAACAAGTGCATTTGCGTCCGGGGCGACTCGAAGTGGTCGGTGATTACGCGCAGGACGTCAAGAAGTGGCTTGTGGGCCTCGGCTTTTAATCTACGGGGCACGTGGAATCACTAGAGACAAAAAGCACAAAGAGAAAGAGAGAGAGAGAGAGAGAGACAGACAGACAGATACAGACAAGAGAATAGTACAGAACTTGTTG
This sequence comes from Paralagenidium karlingii, assembly GCA_027475765.1. Lineage (NCBI taxonomy): Eukaryota > Oomycota > Peronosporomycetes > Paralagenidium > Paralagenidium karlingii. The sequence continues at coordinate 84,950 of JAMFLO010000060.1, read as the reverse complement.
ATGTGAGTGGTCTTGGTATTGTTGCTGTCCTCGTCCATCCTTGAGCATCATCGTCTTGTTTCTTGCCAGATTAGAGCGAGTGCATGCCGTAGACATCCACGACCATGTTGCTGAGAATGTCTGCCACACTTCGATCCGAGCAGGCGACAAGAATCAGATCTTTTTCGATCGCGAGAAAAGACGCAAAGGTGTCTCGGTTCATAGAGATGTTGGACAACGTGGCCACTGCAATGCGGGCTGCTTCGGGCTGTTCGTCAATCACCGATCAAGTCAGCAAAGCACACATGTAGAACCTCGAAAGTAACTATAGTCGGCTTACCCTTCCAATGCAAGAAGTCAAGATCGCAGCAAGTCGCGACAGACAATGCGGGTGCTGAGCTATGCGCAGCTGCATGGACACCCAGCAAACGATAAACACATTGTCAGGTCCTACGCGGCTCACAACCAGATAGGAGACGACTTCAAAACTCTTTCGCACCTTGGCCGAATCGTCCCCTTCCGAGAGTCGATACAACACCTCCAATGATGCATCTCGCATTTCAAAGTCCAGTTTGTCTTCCTCCAGACTGGCTCCACTGGCAACACCAAAGTGTCGTTGATTTGATGCATCATTCCCATGGCCACCTCCCGTCGAAGTGTACACGATCCCCATCCCAATGCCTGAAGGAAGTCCATCGTTTTCCCATGGTGCAGGCCACCGGTGGTTGTTGATGTCGTCCCCATTATCATCATCGTCATCGTCTATTCCATCGTCACCATATTCATAGTCACTTTCGTCTCCCCAGCCGCCACTGTGGCCACGACTTCCACCAATTGCGCCATCATCTCGTCGCTTCCTGCGGCCTGATCCACCATGAAAGTCCTGTTTGCTAGTCGCCAGAAGCTCCACAAGTCGATTGAGCACTTGCCGACTGTGCAAAGCCTTGCTCTTGTTGCAAAGATGAAGAATCGTATAATCCCGAGTCACATTGGCCATCAGTTCGAGTACCCGCAGTAGCACAAGCCGAGGTTGTCTTGGAGCGCACAACATGTTCTTGAGCGTCTCCAGCAAGAACTCCAATGGCATTTGCTGGTCTACCAAGGGCGTGGTGTTGGCTTGAACTGGGGTATCGTACACCTTGTCTATCACAATCGGGTTAAGAATGTGGAAATCAATTTGTTTGGCGATGTTGCAGAGTGTATCAAGCGAATACTCCATAACTTCCCGATGAGATGATCGCAAGGCACCAATGAGAAAGCCACAGAGATCTTCGTGTTGCGCGATTGGCTTTTCATTCTCGCCGACCATCGAGAGATTGCGCACAATGTTGAGCAGAGACAACGCTTTGGTCATCGATAGTTCCTGAACATGGTGGGAATGGCTGGTCTGACTCAGATTCAACAGTCGATTGCGGGCGTGCCATTGTTTGCTGGTGCATTTCACGGATCCATCCGGTTTCGGTGCCTCTAACAGCACATGGCACGACTGGAGCTGACGATAGATCGCATCCAGCAGTCCCGGAATGTTTTCCACCGAAATGTCGCTCTCACTGTCACCAACAAGTCCGTAGGTGATGATATTGAGGATGTTAATGGCGCGGTGCACTTCCATGGGCAGACAGGAATCCAAAAGCAGCACCAGTTGATGCAAAATACCCAAATCCGACTGCAATTGGCGCTGCACTTTGAGTCGCTTGGTGGCACGTGGAAGTGGCGTGACCCGTGGGTTCTGGCTGTCTTGAAGTTCACTGGAAGAAGCGATTTGCTCACTCGACGGGCCATGGTCGTCGTCTGTGTCGGTGTCCACGGCGATGCGTTTGGTCGAGGAAGAACCGGATCCATGGGGCAGATTGGCGCAAGGTTCGTCGTTACCAAATACTTGCTTTTGCTCAAAGGCAAACAGAACGCTAAGCAACAGTCACACATCATGCATAGCCCATCAGAACACAAGACGTGCCACCACCGCCAAGGACCATCAATCACTCACCGCTTGTAGTATGAGGCAATGACGTAAGGCATAGCATCAATGTTCATGCATTTTGGTGAAATGATCTCGCCCCAGAGCTTTTGCTGGGATACAAAGTCAAAACCACCTCTTGCCACCACTTCCTCATACAGCCGAAGCCAATCGATGAGTACGCCTTTGGGTGTCTTGGGCAAATTCTGCAGCAAATGCAACTCGTTTCGGGCTTCTAAAAAGGCCATCAGATCTCGAAAGATCCTCTCACGCGCTGCATTGCCTCGACAGCTCAGTTGAAGCGCGAGAAACGATGCACCAGCTGCCACTTTTGACGTATTGTTGTGGTCGCTGGAAGCATTTGACAGCATGCTCTTGTGGTTTTGTTGACTCGTTTTGGATCGCAATAGTAGCCCCTTGATGGCGCTTTGTGATTGGCCGAAAAGCAGACTCCCAAGATTGGCTAAAATTGCCATGCCCGAACGAGATTCCCCGACGAGCTTGTATTTGAGGAAGTCCTTTATTTGAGTCATCTCATTGTACTGTATGTTGTTTGGAACGGGACCACAAGAGACATGCTTTTTCGCTTGGGTTTGGCCCTTGAGTTACCAATCAGGTGTTTTTCTTTTCAGGCAGGGGAGGTGGGTAGGGGAGGTGGCAAAAAAGGGGGATTCACTCGAATGTTTGGTGCAAAAGATGAGGTAACAAGACACGATAACGCCCACAACATTGTCGTCAGGTGTGGGAGCCTCCATTTTTTTTTTCTTCTACGGTACGACGCGCTCAAACGTAAAAGGTGGTGGTGGTGGTGTGACGTTGTGGGCTCGTCAAGCAGCTCAGCTTTGACTGACTTTCACCCTTTCGGTTCCCAAGTGAGCTGGTTGTAGCCAACACCCCACTCACACGAGCGCTCAAGTGCTGCTGAATCTGACGGATTCAGTCGTCCGGCCTCGTCAGTCAGTGGATTTTTGGACTTGGAAAGAAGCCTTCGCAGACTCGACGGGTCACTTTCTGCTTGCTGCTTGCTGCTTGTTGTTGCTGCTTCCTTTTTGGGGTGGATCGTCATTTTTGTCTCTTCGAGTTGTTGGGACCAATCGCGTTCAGTATTCCTGGACGCCTTCGAGCGCTTGGCTGACTATTCTTGGCCGCCATCTCAGGTTGTTTTGGGTCTGGTGTTGTGCGACTTCTTGTGGCTTTTCTTGGCCAAGCACCACTGTTTTGAGACCAGCAAACACTTGCACGCAAAGACCCATCCCAGCAACGATCGGCTGATACGAAAAAGCTTCTTTGCCTGGACGCAAACACCCTCACTTTGCCCAGTTGACTTCAGTGACGTTGGCGATTTGATTGCGAGACGAGCCGACTGCCTGCCAGCCAGAAAGATGATCGCGTTGTGGTTTCTGGGTGTGCTGTTGTCACTGGCGGCCACGTTGTTTGGTACTTTGGGCAAAGTGTGCTTGAAATTGGCTCATTCGGCGAACAACAACTGGTCCATCAAGTTGATTGCCACCCTCTGTGTGTTTATTCTGAATCCGTGCTTTGATGCACTTAGCTATGCGTATGCTGCCCAGGTGCGTTGACAGTTGGACGTGCTTGTGCCATGATAGTTGTCGGTTCACCCATTGTGGGTTTGTCGCTGATGTTTTGGTGGTGTTTCTCTGTTTTATCTGGTATATTTGATTTACAGTCGATTCTTGCTCCGATGGCGGGCTTTAGCGTCGTCTGGAATATTGTCCTCTCGCCTTTCATTCTCCATGAAAAGCTCTCCAAACACGATCTTAAGGCCACGCTAATCATTCTGGTTGGCTGTGCCATGGTCGGCATCTCTGGAAGCCATGAAACACCCAACCACCCGAGCTCCGAGATCTTTGCGTTGTTTGTCGGTGCAGCATTTCTGAGATACACCGTGATCGTGTTTTCGACTTGTTGTGTGGTACGTTTTGGTTTTGTTGTTATCTCCATCGACCGAATGGCTTCAAGATGACTCACCTCTTTCCTGTTCATTTTCGTTGGGAACTGCATGACAAACAGCTCGTGTACATGATTTGCAACCTTCCACGTAAAAGCATTTGGCGTCGCTTTGCGTTTGGCGCCCTTTCCGGGCTTGTGGGCGGCAATTTGTACTTTTTGAAGGCGTCGGTCGAGTTGTTGGCTGAGGGTGGAGACATTTGGTATCACATCGAAACTTATCTGATCTTCATTGGTGCATTGGGCACCGCTGGTGGTGGCATTTACATTTTGGATCTGGGTCTTCGCGAATACGAAGCCCTGTGTGTGGTGTCCATGTACGAGAGCTTTTTGATTCTGATTGGTACGTCATATTTGCTGCCACGAAATGACAAACGATGCTCAACTGACTTGCGTCACTTGCACAACAGGTTCGGTGTCTGGAATGATCTTCTTCCATGAAACCAACGAGATGGCCACGTGGTGGCAAGCCTTGCTGTATCCCGTCAGCATTGCTACGACCATTTCGGGCATCATGATTCTCTCCTTTCGCCAGGTACACGCGAGCCAAGGAGTCACAGCGGAAGAGTATCAACTGATTCAACCGACCAACGGCTGCGTCAAAGACCATGGCACGATCAGTCCATCCGTGCATGGATCTTCCTGTATTGCGCCGAAGCCTTTTCCAGATCATTCCGTGGCATCGTCGTCTTCGTCAGCGGCATCCAGTGAATTAGTGAATTCCATTGTGTAAGTCTAAAGCTCATCGGCAGTGTCACCAGCGTTTCCAGAAACCCCCAATCGGTTGCGACATGAGCCTTAGGATCATATTGACCTGTTTGTGGAGGAGCTCGTGAGCGGCTCACGATGCAAGGCGAGGGTTCATTCGCCACTGACCCCATCCAGCGCGAAAACAACAGAGTGTGTGAGTACAAGTTGAGAGTGGATCAATAGATAGGAGAACGAGAGCGAGAGAGCAAGAGAAAGAGAACAACAACAAGAAGAAGAACTGTCTTGATACCATCTCACCAGATCAGTAGAGAAGGTTGAGACCCAAAAAGGCATCAAACTACCATAACCAAACTGCACCATATCCATTAACTACAAACCAACGAAATGTCATTTTGTAAAGCAATCAAAACTGCATGCTTTATCCTCGCATTACTAAATGCCATAGAGCATGGCCCTTTCCCCCTCCCTCCCTCCCCCCCATGTCCCCAAAAAGAACGCCCACCACGCCCTTCCACGTCGTCTTTTTGCTTCACAAAGATTTGCGGTGGGGTTGTCAAAAGCGCCACCACAGGGAAATCCAGCCCTGTGATTGGTGGAAAATACGTCTCCTCTTCTGACTAGTCTTGAGTTGAGCTGAAGGAGTTCGGCCAAGAAAATAGAATAGAAAGGAATGAATCAGAAAGGAGCCGTGCAGGTGGAAAGTGCAGTGCAAGCAGCTGCCGCAGTTGCTTCCAAAGCCACCTTGAGAGACTCCGCCACGAAGAATAATAAACCCACCAACATGAAATTGGCTATTGAAGACCACGACGCGCTGCCCCCACCCGAAGAAGAAGAAGAGTTTTCACAAGATGAAGAATCGATCCAATTGGCGCTGGATCGCAAGCACTTTCAAGATCAATTGAAACAACTGGAGAAATCACCGACCCAAGCCGAGATTGATCTTCTGGTGGCCCAATACACAGACGATTACTCGGACGACGATGACGAAAATGGTGAAGATCATCAGGATGGCCACGGCGACGGCGAATATGCGTCTTCTTCGGTCGACAGCGACGACCTCGATGATCAAGGAGTCCCAAAGAAAGAAGAAGTGATTTTCAAAGTGTTGGTGGTCGGCAACGCACAGTGCGGTAAGACCTGCACCATTCGACGGTACATTTTCGATGACTTTTGTGAAGACTATGTCAGCACCATTGGCGTGGATTTTCAAGAGAAAACTTTCGACTATGACGACCACTTGCGCATCAATCTGCAACTCTGGGACATTGCGGGCCAGGATCGCTTTGCCAAAATGACCCGCGCGTATTTCCGCGAAGCCAAAGGGGCCATTATCGTGTGTGATATCACGCGGGAAAACACCATGGACGCCATCATGACCTGGAAGAAAGAGATTGACAATTGCTGCGCCGATCTTAACCATGGCGAACGCATTCCGGTGGTGCTGGTGGCCAACAAGAGCGATTTGCTGGTCAACCCTATGGGCGCCATGGACATTGGCGTCAACATGCAAAAGTGCGTGAGTTCCACTGGCATCTTGGAATGGTACCGCGCGTCGGCCAAAAGCGGCGAGAAAATCGACGAAGCCTTCAACTTTTTGATTGAGAGAATGGTGCACAAGCATCGTCGCGAACAAGAAGACTGCTCCACATCGGGCTTTGATTCGGAAAACGAATCCACGGCTTCAGATCCCCATGATGTGATTCGTCTCGACCAAATGGCCAATCAACCGCCTTCCGCGAAGGCGAGTGGCTGTGACTGCAATTAATAAACAAGAGAATATCAAGAGAAGAAAGAAGCGACGAGAGTGTCTCTGGAGTCCGGTTGGGTTGGTCGGAGCGCAGCGCAGCGCCATGTTGTTTGTTTGTTTTTGTCTTTTTTTTGCATTTTTGAATGTCGTCGTCTCTTGTCTCTTTTCTTTTAAGTAATCAACCAGTTGAAGTGATAAGTTGCAACGAACGGTGCTGCCAAGGTGGATGGATGGATTGGTTCAGAAGGTCAAGGATGCGGTCGTTTTCGACGCACTTCAGCTGCTAAGGTCGCTGTACTGTGAAGGATCTCTTTGCCCTCGGAAGGACGTTCGATGAAGTAACTGGACCGGGCGGAGGTGACAGAACATAGCGTTAGTACACACACACACAGATCGAGCATATCTCAGGCACTCACGGATCCAAGTCGACGGCAAAGCGACGAATCTTCTGGGACAGTTCATCGATTTTCTCGTCGGTTGTGAGCGCCGAAATCTCCACCAGCAATGCTTCCACACGCAGATTCTCCAAATCCACCAGCCGATATTCGTCTTTTTCGTCCTCGTTCTCCAGCTAATGACAGATCACAATTACCCACAGCCTCCGTGTCGGTTGCGTGCTTTATCATCTCCGCACAAAAGTTTCAGTGCTTCTCACCGCTTTCATGCGCGTTACTTCAATCAAAATGCCATTTGAGAGCTGCCACCGCGTACCAAGTCGCATGTAACGATAGTTGTGACTGATGAATCCATGCACAAGTGTCAAGGCAATAAACGGAGTTGCAGGGGTACCAAATAATACCCACCGGAATCCCATCGTGGCAAGAAACGACCGAACGTTCTGGCTGACTGACACGGCTGTGTGGCTTCGAAACGGAACTCCTTGGGCCATCAACCCGACGGCACGGTCCGACAGCTTCTTTCGCTCCCAACGACCAATGTATCGAAGCTCCCTATTGTCACAGCATCTTGCTAGCGTGAGTTCTCCACTATTTGACATCGTCATCAATTTGAACAGAACAGATGATGTATAGCATATAGCACCATTTTTGACCGCCTTCCAGCGGCATTTCCACCGATTCGCCCTGGAACGTAGTGGAACCGGAAAAGACATGGCGCGCACGTAGTTCGTGATGGGGAACACCTTGGAATGATAGCAATCGTGTGAGGCCTTGAGATTTGCACGGAAATACATCATAGATCCCACTGTCCTCTCTACCTTGGATGTACTGTGGGCATTTGTCATCGAAATTGTACACATATTCCTTGTAGGCGATCTCTTCCTGAACACCACCGTCAAAAGCATCCAAAACAGCATGAGCGTCGCGAACCAGTTGAGAGCGTCGAGTATTTGTCATGAATGGAGTAGTGTACTTTGACGACACTTTCACCGCAGAGTCCACGTAGCCGCTCAACAAAGGCCGGGTAATTCTTGAAGTTCTGCACAAGCGTCAAGTCATACGGGACACATTTCCGATCCAGAAAAGAAAGCCATCGACCCAGTGCCACGGCCAACCATACAAAAAAATACATATCATGAGTACGTGCAATTCTTTTCTTCTCAGTGGTTGTACTCATGTTGATGTTCTCCCTCACCACTTCACCCTGCAGCACACATTCAAAGCATTTGCCAGCACGTGACATCTTGGGGTTATTGCCTCTTTGCCCAATGCGTGTCGAACCTTGGTGTTTTTGTTAGAAGTGACAGTTCAAATAGCCACACCCAGATCGAACCGGTTCACGATCTCGTGTGGCACAACACATCAAAGTGAACCGTGTCCGTCGTGTGGGCGGCATTTGACGCAAGCAAGTTGATCAGCACCGCAGACCACCCGCAAAAGCAAGCAACTCAGAAGAGAATGGTGTGGCGTCGAGTGCGTTTTCCCAACATGGCGGTGACCTACATGGGTCGCAATCTGCGAGGCAACCCAGGTGCCAACGAACACGTGTTCCGTGTGGAACCCAAATACACCAAGCATGACATTAAGGAATACCTCACCAAACTCTACAATCTGCCCGTCGTCAAAGTGACCACCATGAACTATGAAGGTATGCTTACCAATCAATGCATTGCTTGGTTTGGAAATGGATTGTGACTAAACTCCTGCATGGATGATGCGACACGACGATAGGCAAATTCAAACGCGCGTTCCAGGGACGATATGTGTTCAAAGAGAAGGATTTCAAGAAGGCCATTGTGACGCTCAAGGAAGGCAGCACGCCGTCGATGCCGTCGGCTTCGGCGTAAACAGACAGCAAATGAGTGTCACCACGCAGTGCAACTTGCGGGTTGCGATCGATCAATAGGAAAAACCAAGAAGCTCTTCTCTTGTGGAGCTGTAGACCCAACCAACCACCCCAAGAAGCGTAAATATCACAATGTACTTTGCCGCTTTTCCAGTTGTTTTACTTCCCGAGTCATTCATGTCGGGTGCAACAGACAAGAGCGCAAGGACAAGTGAAAATGATGAAAGGTTGGAAACGAGAAAGCTAAAACCAACAACCCACAACACAACGCGATTTGGAACAAATCATTTGCCTGGTGTACTAAATCCTGCTCGTGGGGTTTTCACACACCGACAACGCTCTTTTTTGTTGTTATTTGCATCTCTCCACTTCGCCTTCCATTCTCCCACTCACGTTTTGTTTGCTCCCAACCATTCCACAAGACGCGATTGCGACCGATGAACTTTTGCTTCGTGGCGGTCGACCATTGCTGCAGACGGTTCCCTCTCCCCAAAAGCGATCGATGATCCAGAAGAAACGGGCATGAGTGAGAGCCGAAAATGGCGATTTTGGACAACACTAACAACGACAAATCAAGACGACGACGATGCACGAAAGAGACTCGTTTGGTGGATCAGTCCGAGACCTTCCTCTTCTTTTTGGTTGCTTGCTTAGTCTTGCTTGCTAACATCTTCAAAATTGTCGACAAGGTCCGGAATGTCATCGTCTTCTTCCTCTGTCATGGCCTTGGCTTGCTTTTGGGCAGCAGTGTAGGACTCAGCGATTTGCTTGAGGTTGGCGAGATTGTCCGGGCCCAATTGGTTGATGATGCCTGGCAACAATTCCTGAAGGGTCTTGGTCTGGTTGGGACCGCTCACGGCGTAAGTGTTGGCTTGGATCGAAGCCTGGACCTTGGGGTTGGTGAAGTGGATAACTTGACCATCGGCCTTGAAGAGGTTCACTTCTTCGACGCCTGGGATGTTGGTGACACCCAACTTCTTCAAAGTGGCGCCGAGCTTCTTGTCATCCGAAGCGGTAGCCTTGTGCACAGCTTTTTTTTTTCGGCGCACCGAACCTTTGCCACCAGTACGCACCTAAAAGACATCATTGATGGGGAGAACCACTCAGTATGTCTGTTCTCTTTTTCTCGTGGCATCGTCTGCTCTATTTGCATGAGGATATGCAGCCCAGACACATGCCAGCCACGGAAAAGCAAAGCACTTACTTCGCCAAACTTGGCACGAAGTCTTTCACGAGCAAGAGCAATCTCGTCAGCCATGACTGTTTCCTTTTTTGTTTTTGTTTACTGATGGTGGACACGAGAAACACACACAATTCAACATTAGGTCTCTTGTTCCTGTGCCATTCATTCATCCTGGTGGTCATGCTGGCGCTGAGCGTCCAATGGACCCATCATGAATTCCATTCCTTGACCAAAGGAGGACCATTGGGCATTCCATTCGATCCGCTCCAAAAAAGATCGACCATGTCCGCATCTCTTCTTCTTCGCTCGCTCAACGGAGCTGGCTGGACTTCCTCCTCCTCATTTCTTTCAGCCCCAGCCGTCCCCCAACATTTTCCAGCCTGCCATTCTTACCTAAGCAAAAGTTGCAGTTAGTAGACCAGGCCGCTTTCCACTCCGATGAAATGGTAAACTGTTTCGAGCCAAATGGTATTGCTGCCAACCAGTCAGCTTTGACACCAAAAGCGACTGCTTCCACTCCTTATTAGGTGTGGCGCAGGGGTGGTCCAATACATTTGGGCAAGGATAATGCAGGGTTGGGTCATCGCTAAACAAGACTTACCAGAGCAGAGAAAAGGGAAAGGAGGAAAACACTGCGAGCACCCACAACCAATGGATTTTCCGAAAAGTGCACCACACAAGGGGGCGGAGCCAGAATTGCTGGCAGGGTTTTTAGGGAAATGGCTGCTTTTTCACAAATTCGGACATTTCCGAAACCATTTTTCACAAAAATGAAGTGGGGCACCTCAAGTCTCTTGCTCTTGATGTCCTTGGTAAAACGATTGGATTTGGTCGCATTCACTTGAGACAGGGATCTTGATAATGCATACTTGTGCCCATGACGTCCCAGGCCCTGCCCAGGTTGAGCTGGGAGGTGTCAACTTAGCGCCGAACGACCAAGCAATGAACCAAGAAGACTTTCGCCGTTTGGTCGCGAGTGGAAGCCATGGCAACAATGACAGTAAGAGCCGAGCTGGTCAGCGCTCATTTGGCGGTAAACGCAACCTCACGGACGAAGATCTCCAGCAGATTAAACGTCTGAGTGCCAAAAAGCCCAAAAAGGCCTCCACGAAGCGCAACACCAGCAGCCATGACGACCCCGAAGAGCTGTCTTCCAAGCCCAAGAAAGACGTCAAACCCAAATATCGAGACCGCGCAGCCGAGCGACGCATGGGCAAACAGAGCGATATGATCGATGCTGAAGAGTTTGCGCATTTGGATGCCGACAAGACCAAGTTTTTGGGCGGCGATCTTGCCCACACCCATCTGGTCAAAGGACTGGACTTTGCGCTTTTGGCGCAACTCAAACGAGAAAAAGAAAAGCTATTGGAAGCGACCAAGCAAGCCACTAAAGAAGCAGCAGCTGTCGCGTCCACGTCAGCTTTGCAGTTGCAGCCGCACGGTCAAGAACGCAGCGATCCTACCAAAGTGGAGTTCAAGTCGACCATGGCTCGACTGGTGTACCAGCATGCCTGCGTTGGCTCCAACCCCACCACCAGCAGCAGCACCAACAACAACAACAACTCCACTACCATCAAGAAGACTAAACCAGTGGAAAGCTTTCTTCCTGGAAGAATGCAGTATCGTTTCAATGTGAACTCGACCAGCTTTGACAGTGTGCCTCTGGTGGTGCACTTTGCCAAAGAAGACTGTCCAGACCAGGAAACGTTGGTCAGCGGACGCCTGGACCAGTTGGTGATTGATCAGATTACTGACGCATGGACTGGTGTTGGTGAGAATGGAAAGAAGCGACGACGAAAGCGGAAGGTTCCGAGCAGTTCCGCACCACAGGATCTTCCACCACAGCCATCAACCGCGTCTTTCGCCACCACCCAACAACACCAACAGGATCAACCCCAGCAACAATCAGTCGAAGACGAGGAAGAAGACATCTTTGCCGATGCAGGAGAGTACGTGCCGGTCTACTTGCGACCCGAAGAAGAAGAACAGGAAGCCAAGAAAAAGCAACGCAAACAGCAACTGGAAGCGTCTCGCCAGCAAAGTGGAGGCATTTTCGGTGACTTGAGTGCCGCGCTGACCGAAAAAGAACGCCAAGAACAAGCCGAGGAAGAACACAACGAGGCCAACGCGTGGAAAGACACACTTCGAGATGCCATGCTGCAACGCGCAAGAGCGGAACACATCAAGAAACGCCAAGAAGAAGCGACAGCCAAAGCCAAACTGGCTGCAGAAGCAGAGTATTCCGACTCGTATCAGACGATGAACGCTGCCGCGTACTATGACAGTGATGGCGAAGACGATGATATTGGGAAAAAGGTACGCAGGAGTCTTGATCTTGATCTTGCGTTGACAGCGGAGGTGCCTGTAGTCTCATGTTGTTTGCATGTGACTCAGACCACAACCGGCAAGAAGAAGAAGAAGAGGAACCGGAAGAACAAATCCGATCAAGACACACAGAATGTTGAAGAATGATCTAACTTCTTCTTCTGCTGCTGCTGCTGCTGCTGCTTTCGTATTACCACGGCTTGAGCGTGATTTCATCGTAAATGGCGCCATTGCGATTCAAAATGAACTGAATGTTCATCTCGGTCTCGGTGGACGCGAGACGCAAGTACCCCCAGTCGTTGATGTGCGCAACACTCCATTCACCAATGTCCCGTGAAAAGTCACCTTGCTCGAGTCCAGCACCAGCGGAACCCACGACGATGTGCACAGGTGCTTTACCATCGGCCACACACTTGCCTTCACGAACGGGGCAGCTTCTCTCATACGAATGCTGGTGTCCAACCTGTACACAACCAAAAAGCGCCAACGTCAAGAGATGATCCTCTTTGTAACAGCATCGATCAGATAAAAGACTGGATGCCATATTCTCACCAGCATGAGGTTCACACGGTGCTTCACCAACAACTCTTCCATTTCATCTCGCATGTGGTAGGCAACTTTGAGATCAGGGTCTTCTTTGAGTTGAGTCGTGTACTAATGGCAACATTTTCACGCCATCAACCCATTGCTCCTTGCTTTACAACACTCGATGAACCAATCTCACCATCATGCGATGAGCCGTCACTATGACCCACGGAGTTACCGCGCGATCAACTTGCTTCAGGTCATCTTCGATCCAGTTGTATTGAGTGGACGCACGAGTCCAGTCGTGTTCCGAAGACATTTGAATCACATGCACCCCACCATAGTTGAAACTATACCAGTAGATGGAATTGCCATTCGATGGAGCTAATGGAGGCAGCAGAACAGTTAGTCACCGCAGCACACGGTTTCACACGCACATGGACAATCCTTTTTCACTTACTGTGCCATCGATGATACATTGGAACAGAGCACTCGCCCGCAGAATCCGAGCCATAGTTGGCCCACACAGGATGGAAAGCCATACGGCCATCGGGGCCAGTTGCGCCACTTGGATCGTGCTCGCCGCCATGGATGTAGTCATATTCATCTGTGGCACCATGGACATTGCACATTCAGAATCCCCACACGAAGTTATACTCGAGCAACAATAAGTCGTACGGTTTCCAATGCTGACCAAGTAGGGGCTGCAGTCAAAGGAGAGATGTTGAGCGGTCCTATTCCTCACTGTTGGCTCAAAGAAAACGTGAGGCACTCACACTCTTGTGGCGTATGGCTCGATGATGTTGAAGAATTTATCCCAAATGTGTGCACTTCCTCGAGCATAGCTATGATGGTGGCGGATCCAGGATCAATAACAAGACTCCGTAAATGCTCAAAACACTAAAGCCAACAGAATGCTTACCTAATGTCTCCAAAATGCAGCAAGAAGTTGTCGTAACCATTCATTGCATCTTGGAAAGACCGAAGTGCTGTTGTCATCGCCGCTGGAGCATCATCGACACCCATGTCTGTTGCACCAACACCATCATACGCCCTCAGTGAGCACATCTTTTGGTTCCAACGCACGTGTGGTCTTTGACGAACCTGCATACGCCAGGAATTTGGCACGTTTGACACTCGCCTCTGGGCGTGACAAAAATGAACTGATGGTGCTCCATCCGTCTTCGTCGTTGCCAAAACGATAGTAATAGCGCTTGCCAAGCTCCAGCTTTTGAAGAATCACCTTGTGCATATAACCCGGATCTCGAAACCATTGTTGTGCCGTCACATTCGCCGGGTCATGGCACCTATCAACACATCGCGAATGTCAAGGAACATGGATGTGGCATGGATCAGCGGACGCAGAGAAACCACTTGCATATCAGATGCCTTGTAGGTGGTCGACGTTCCACTCGCTTGTTGGTCGAGTTTGTCCGGAGAGAGACCAAAGCGCACTTGTGGGGTCTTGCTCGACCCCGAATTGAACATAACAGCCATCTCATCTTCGTTGGACGTGAAAGAAATGTGACCGTGCTTTGGCGCATTGAACGAGTCTTTCATGCCGACGGTCAATTGGCCCAAGGAATGAAAATCTTTGATCTTTGGCTGGTAATTGAGATACGCAAAGGTGTAATTGCAGCGCATCATATAGAGGCCTATCTCAACCGGCGTTTTCATCAGACATATGAACCAACCAAATCAACCCACGGGTCATGCATTCATGGGCATCGTCCTACCTGAGAACCGAACCGAGTTGGGCACGGCATCCGGTGACGCCACGTCTCGCTGCAAGAAAAAGTCGTTCGGATGAAGCTGAGGCCCACAAGACATGCCGATAAAGTCTTTTTCATGGGGCGATTCAACATTGGACCAGGTCAACACCACATCGCCACCGTTCTCAATCAGTTCCGGCGAAGCCTTCATGACAAAGTGTTTGGCCCGGCGATCCATTTGTTGTTGGGGCTCTTGTTCCCCGTCAGCAGTCAATTGCGGCGTGGCATCCATGGCTCCCTCTCGTTCGTTCAAGTGCTCATCACGATGCAAATGGTCGTAAAAGTCTTGATCAAAGCCATAAAGGTGCTCTTCCTCGTGCGGATGCGTGTTGGAGATCTCGACCAGAACCTGTTCTGCCGGGAGCTCGGAAGGCTGCTGTCGGCCAATCTCTCGCAGAAACTCTTGTTCGTTGCCAAACACGTGACTCTTGGCCTCTCCGGCATCCGCCGCAATGCGCTGAACCAGCACAACCAGCGCCACTACGAGCGATGACTTGGCCGGCATCTTTGGTGGGGTCGGTTTCCCTTGAGGCCTTCTTCGTCCCTCCTGACTTGAAGATCCAGCGTGTCCTCCCAGATGTGATCTCGCCAACGTATATAAACTTGGAGAGACTCAGGATCTTCTGAAGCGACACACCCTCCGGGATCTCCAAAGCCCACTTGAAGAAGAGGAAGCAGACAAAAGAGAGAGCGAGAAAGAGATACAAAATGGGCGTGACGTCCATGTCGATCTCGTCCGATGGAGGCAAAGGAGTGCCTTCTCGGGTGCTGGAATTTGCACCCGTGTGTCGCCAAGTCGCGTGGCTGCAAGTGGCCATGTACATCATCAGTTTTGGGCTCACCTGGTATCGAATCTGGTGGGATACGACCTTGGGCTTGTTCGTCGCACTCTGGGGCTTGTATGCGCTGTGGGACAAGAGCAACGTCAACGTCAAGACTAGCCAAGTCAATCTGGTAGTGTGCTGATCCGCCAGAAGATGCAGTGTTTGGTGTTGGGGTCTTTTGACAAGTGTGTGGTGCACTTCTGCTGTAGTTTCATTATGGCCAAGTGGCCAGCCTGACCAGCCATTGCGTCGCACTGGGCGTGGTGGTGTACTACTTGCTGGAGTCCCAACTGGTTGAACACGTGCTCAAAGTGGGCAGATTCGTCCATGTGTTCGACTCGTTGACCTTTTATATTCTCCTGACCGTCGTACTCATTCTTGAGGGCATCGTTACGGTGAGTACGAAGAATCCCACAAAGCCAATGGAAATGTGCAATAGCTGACTGGATATTATTGCTTGATTAAGGTGTTTGCGGTCATGAAAAGCTTCAGCTTATGCGCTGAACTGTCGCGAAATGACTTATACTTTGATCTCATCCGTCCCAATTCCAATCGACCACATCTTGTGTGATCGTTCTCATCAAACTGGATTTTTATCAGCAATACAGCAGTTATTAGTTGGAATGGCGCACCGTAACTGTTCAAACAACAGCACTCATTTGTCTTTCGGTACACTGTACCACTTTGGGATTATTATGAACGCAGGTCACGAAGATCAGCAGGGGGCTTCATCGCCGTCCGCCAACATATCTCCATCCACAGCTTCCGCGCCATTGAACGAGCCTTCTGCAGCCAGCAAAGAAATCGCAGCCTATCAGGAGTATGCCGCTGCTATCGACGCCATTTCGGATTCGCTGGAGGACTTCAGCGAGAAAGTGAAACAAATGACTGCTTCGGCCAAACAACTCAACGAGATCACCAGCAATTGGCTGCGTGTTTGGCAAAGACCGTAAGAGAGAAATTCGACAAACAATCTAGAGAGATAGGGAAACTGTCATTGCAGAGTTCAGCGAAGCACGATGAAGGCGTGCGTGCATGTAAAATAGAGTAAGCACACAACACGAAGAGCTCTTTGGCATTCAAGACTTGATGGAGTGGATTCTGGAGGTCTTTTATTTGATGCTATTTGGACCCCATTAAAAGCCTTGACCTCAACACTGAGCCGTGTTGGATGGGGCAGAAGGTCCCGGTCCGGTTCCGGTTCGGTTTCGTTGAGCCTAAACCGTGGCGCGTGGTTGAGGGTTTGGCGGAAGACTATTGGTTGGTGGGTATTTTGATGGACCGTGGAGCAAGTGGGTTTGTTTTGAGCCAACGGCAAAGGGGAAAATAAAAAGCCAAAGAGACAGGTGAGTCGCGTCGAAAAGCAGGATGACCATGCGGCTTTCGGGATGGGCTTTCCTTTGATGAGGGGTCTCTGCGGCAAAGAGAAGAGAGCCCAGACGATCGATGTCTTGGTGTGGTGGCGACGCTTGAGCTTCTCTTGCTCGTTCGCTCGCTTTCTTTCTTTCTTTCTCTCTCTCTTTCTCTCTCTCTCTCTTTTGGCGATGGATCTCGTTTGGTCGCTTGTGAACGAGTGGAAATGCAGGAAGTGATGGCCCGTTCGTTGGGCGATAAAACAAGATGATGGTGGAGGAAGACAGGACCAAAGAGAGAGAGAGAGGAAATGGATGAAAGCACCGCTGGACTCGCCAACCAACAACAGACAGCCCAGTTCGAAAGCCATTATCCCAAGAATAATCCGAAACAAGACGCTGACGCATGTGATGTGATGCAGGCAGTCATGCAGATCTTTGTGAAGACTCTTACCGGCAAGACCATCACTCTTGATGTCGAGCCTTCGGACTCGATTGACAATGTCAAGCAGAAAATCCAAGACAAGGAAGGAATTCCACCAGATCAGCAACGTTTGATCTTTGCCGGCAAGCAATTGGAAGATGGCCGTACCCTTTCGGACTACAACATCCAAAAGGGTGAGTTGTGCTCTTTTTATCGACCTTTTGGTGAGTGAGCTCAGAAAACTGATGGGATATGCTCATAGAATCGACCCTCCACTTGGTGCTCCGTCTGCGTGGTGGTGCCATTGAGCCCACGCTCGCGGCTTTGGCCAAGAAGACCAACTGTGAAAAGCAGATTTGCCGTATCTGTTACGCGCGTCTGCCTCCACGTGCTTCCAACTGCAGAAAGAAAAAATGCGGCCACAGCAACCAACTCCGTATCAAGAAGAAACTCAAATAGATGATGCAACTAGTCTGGTGGCTCCCATTGATACGACCATCCCACACTGTCAAGAACTTGCAGTCTTTGTGGTGGCAGCACGTTGGTTGTCTGGTTGGCTGAGCGTTTGGCTTCCCTCCAAACATCAACGAAAACTCACTTTACAAATATAGTTCTTGTTGGTTTGGCCCCTGCTCAATGAAATGGCTTTTTTCGCGAGTGTGCCCTATTGCGTTGCTGGCCTCCGGGTCATTCAATCGGTCTTTTGTACGCTGTGTGGCATTCAAACCAAGAAGCATAGGAGCTATGCACTTGACTCTTGCGTTCATGGAAGTGCCCAGATCGCGTTCTAATTGCCAATATGAGTCAATGTACGCATCGCAACGAAAGCTCGTTTTCCATCGATCTGGGTTCTTCCTTATTAACAAAACTCGGTGGTGCTGTTGTGATGTTTTCGTCCTGAGCTGCGCACCAGATGGAATCACCATTGTGAACAGTCTGCTTTCCAGAGCTCTCATGCAAACCACTTCACATGTTGCATGAAGCAGTCAGTATGCTATAGGAAAGGGGTGAAAGTAAAAATGCATGGAAACAACACTTGAAAGAATGGAGTAGCGCATAGCTCTTTCAAAAAAGAGCATGCCAGATCAATCGATTATCGTATTCCTGTGTCGTTTCAGGTCTGACACCCCGCAAATTACCAGTCGAGACACTAAAAGAACTAAGCCAAGCAGTTGCAGACGTCAAGTCAACGGCACGAACTCGATCAAGAATCGACTTAGTTGCCAACAGCCCAGACGCGGACGACACCATCAGTGTAACCACTGAAGAGCACCGAACCATCGGCCGACCAGGCGAGCGACACACAGTGGGGCTGCATGGCGTACTTGCCCTTGGGCACATCGAACTCGGGTTGCAAGTCGTGCACAACGATCTTGGATTCGAGATCCCAGATCTTGATGCCGGATTCGGTAGCGGCGCACAACCAGTAACGGTTGGGCGAGAACACGAGGGCGTGGATGATGTCACCAGCCACAAGCGAGTAGAGACGCTTGCCTTCGTTCAAGTCCCACAAGTTGGCAGTGCCGTCCTTGCCACCCGAAGCGCAGATGGATCCATCGGGCGAGACGGTCACGGTGTTCAAGTAACCAGTGTGGCCGTACAAGTTGGTGCGGAGCTTGCAGTTGGCCAAGTTCCAGATCTTGACAACCTTGTCCCAGCCGCACGACACGATGAGTGGGTTGGCGGTAGAGGGCGAGAAACGCACGCACGAGACCCATTCGGTGTGGCCTTCTTCGGTGATGGTGTACTTGCATTCACCAAGGGTGTTCCAGAGCTTGACGGTCTTATCGCGCGAGCCCGAGACGATTTGACGGTTGTCGGCGGAGAAAGCGACCGAGAGCACATCCTTGGCGTGTCCAACAAAGCGACGGGTGGTGATGCCGGTGTTCAAGTCCCAGAGACGAAGAGTACCATCCCACGAGCCAGACAAGGCGAATTGGCCATCCGACGAGATCACAACGTCTTCAACGAAGTGGGAGTGGCCGGTCAAACGACGACGAGCAAAGCCATAGGATTCACCGTCGTGGGTCAATTGCCAGACCAACACAGACTTGTCGCGCGAAGCGGTCAAGAGCAAGTTGGGGTTTTCGCGGGTGGTGGCGATGGCCGTCACGACCTTGCCGTTGTGGCCGTCAAGCGTGCCGCGGAGATAGATGTTGGTGTCAGCCATTTGTTTCTTGGGATTGAGCGCTACTCAAAGAATGGACTCGCCCAACACACTTTCCCCTAAATTTGGTACCAGAATCCAACCCATTCGGTACCAAAGCCCAGGGAACCAGTCATTTTGCTCAGGAGTCCATCATTGGCTAAAATGGTGGTCAGGAGGGCTAGTTTTATAGCCAATCATCATTCTATACTTGGTAGTTTCAGCTATAGCCTCTATACTTTCATTAAATTACCATTAGAGCATCGCATCTTGCTCATCAGAAGTCGCGGCATCGCCATTCGGCCCAACTCGCTTCCCATGCACCGTGCGATGCAGCGGCTCTTCTTCTACGCGAAGCGTTGCAATGAGTCGACTTAGCGCGTCATCGTTCTGTTCAGCCACGAGAGGATGCGATCCCATGGACGAATCAATGGGGTCATCGTCTTCGTCGTCATCATCGTCTGGACCGTTCACCGACTTGGTCTTCAAGAGTAAAGGTTCCAGGTGCAGCGTCATGGGATCATGCTCGTCACCCAGATCCGACTTTAATGGTGCAAGCCCCGCCAAATTCTCCGAATGCATCTCAAAGTCGTCTTCTGACATTTTACGATGCGATACCAGCGAGAGCTTGATACACTGCCATTCCACGCGCAAGAAATTCCACATGCACCGCCGCAACACTTCACCGACCTGAGAAACCAGCTTGAAATCCACGCCGTAGTCCCGCCAGGCCCACCATTTGGTGGCCCAGAGAATGCGCAGCACCAAATCACAGCCAATCACGACGTAATAGAGCTTTTTGGGACGAAAAAACAATTGATGCCGCAAGAGAGCGATGCGCTTTGGAAGGCCTGGTTGGCCGAGCCCCCAGTCCATAACCACGTCCCAAAGAAACGAATACAACGAGTTGAACACTGCACACAGCATAAACAGTGTGGAACGATCGTTGCGGATGTGTTTGGGTAAGCCGAGCACTTGAGGATACGCGCCGACGCTGATCACGATGATGCTGGAGCAGTACTTGAGCGTGTTGAGCAAATGCAACGACCGATCACTTGCGTTGGTTGTGCGCTGGAAAGAAATGAGGCATTGTGTTGCTCGGATTCTGTTGGATTTGTTACCATTGGATGAGTTCCCAACAACAAAAGACCGAGACACAGATGCATGAGTGGTAGACTCACATATACGGCATGCTGGCAGCAAAATACGGAAGAAGGGAATGCTTTGTCTTGGAAATATACGTGTTTCGCACGTCTTCCATTCCCTGATATGTCAGAAACAGCAGCAACAAGGCCACAGTGGTGTCTTGAATAAACTTCGACAACGAGGTGAGCCCATCGGCGATGAACACTTCGACAAAAGGTGTTGGGGACGAAGGAAGTCGCAATGCAAAGTCTCGAAAAGGCCAGAGACAACGACCTGAACGTTGCGCAGTTAGTCTTCCAACAGATTTGAGTGCAAAACACAGTCATTGCAGTCATATACCGATGCGTTTAATGACGAAATAGCGGCATTTTCGATGCAGAATGTCCAACGGACAAAACACAATGGCACTCGAGCAGACCACATAGAGCACCAACAGCCATTCCATTGCTCCGCTATCATCACTCCATCGTCGCAGATACAAATAAAACCCCATTTGCAGACCCAACAATAGCGACGCAAACTGCGCTACACCCTTGGGTGTCGGGACCTCGTCACTTCGCATGTCAAAGACCCGCTCCAGTGACATGTTGTGGCGGCGAAACACATACAAATTGCAGGCCAAGCCAAAGAGAAACACGTTGGCAGCCAGTGGCCCACACATGAAAAACCAAATGCTCAGTTTTGCCGAAGAGGACAACGTGGCTGCAACCGAAGTGGTGGCAGTGGCATCTGCTACAGCTACCCCTGCAGTGCTGGCCGCACGAAGAGCCAGGAGCTCCATCACTTTCTTCTATAACCGGGCCACAAACGAAGCCACTGAAAACCCTCCAAAGAATGCGCCGAGTCTGTTGCCGCGCACCGTCTTGTGCTTCCCGAAGTTTCTTCTTTAGTTGTTGTCAAGTTAGTCTGATGCGTGAGCCCTTCAATGACTTGGAAGACTTGCAGACACGGAAGAGGAAACGGAGCTCATCCAAATGTACAGCATTATCATATTTCAGAGTGAGAAAACCTAAACAACGCTATGCAGATACGAGGTAACAGGTGTACCATTTTGTACCGGATATATACTTTCCTCTAGACCCTCCACAAACCATGACTCAAGCAGCAAACGATGGTGAGCTCTTGGGTCTGTACACTTTTTCTTTGTTATCGCTTATTCCGTCAATTTGCGTTTCTTGGCTGGCCGAACATGCACTGCATCCGATTTGGCGATTAGCTTCAGCAACGAGTCGTGCACATCTCCTTTGCCATTGGAGGCCACGATGTTGCGGGTCCGCAAGCCAAACGGTTTCCCTTCACTATCGGTCACTTTGCCACCGGCTTCAGCCACCAGCAGCGCGCCGGCCGCGACGTCCCAAGAGTTCAGATCCAACTCGTAAAATCCCTGTCAAGTCATGTCGCTCACTCTGTCAGTCCAACAAAACCAGCAGCAGCTTTACCAAAACATCTCCCGCTTCAAACGCACCGTTTCTCGTCCACAGGCCGTCCAGGCCAACTCAATGGCCGCAGATCCTTGCACACGAATGCCACGACACTGGGACGCAAACTCGCGAACACAATCCAGCATGGGCTCTCGCACCGTCTCTTTGGTGCCAATGCCAAAGCCAATCAACGCGGCAGCAAAAGTGTCTTCGTCGCTGACTTTGATCGGCTGGTCGTTCAAAAACGCGCCAAA
Source organism: Paralagenidium karlingii (assembly GCA_027475765.1). Classification (NCBI taxonomy): domain Eukaryota; phylum Oomycota; class Peronosporomycetes; genus Paralagenidium; species Paralagenidium karlingii. The sequence goes on along the minus strand of JAMFLO010000060.1, from coordinate 62,972 downwards.
GCCTCTTCTAGCGCTGAACAATTCGTCTCGGTACGGGTCGTAGATCACGCCAAACGCCACATGGCCCTTGTGCGCGCAGGCCACCGAGACCACACTCGCGGGTCGTTTGTGCACAAAGTTGGTGGTGCCGTCAATGGGATCCACGATCCAGAGCCATTCGTTGTCGGCGTGTTGCTGGATGGCCTTGGAAGAAGCCTGGCTTCCAGGTTCCACGGATTCTTCGCCCAAAAACTTGTGGTCCGGGAATTTCGACGAGATGATCTTGTCAATGATATCCTGGCACTGTTTGTCTACGATCGTGACCAAATCGTCCTTGTTGGATTTGGTTTTTTCCACACGCGCATTGCCCAAGTGTTTTTTCATGTGTTTGCCGGCTTCTCGGGCCGCTTTGATGGCAATTTCCAGCATTTCTTGGGCCAATTGGTCGTCAATGGAACTCTTGCGCGTGCGTTTCGAGGGCGACGTCACCATCCTGTTTGGTTGGGTCCCATGAGATCCACGTTAAAAAGCTCAAGAGTCAGTTGCCGCCTAGTACACGTTCATCCAGTGGTTGCTTTTTGATCTGGATACACGTACGCTGTCTGTCCTGTTGGAATTGAGTGAGCGCTCCCAAGCGCAGATCGGCCCTTTAAGATGCTGGTTCTGCTTTGAGTCAACCGTATTTGGTCGCAAAATGCTCTGTTGGGATCAGCAGTTACGTAAACCGACACCTCCTTGCCTCAACCCCACCCACCGGATTTTTGACCAATCAACGTGATGCAACGAGGGATTCCCTGGCTGAAATGCGTTTTTTGCTGAGCCAGCCAATGGAGCAGTCAGCAATCTGCAGTCAGCAACCAGTTGGAACACGCGGACGATACTCGAATTCTTCCTGTTCATTTGATGAGATCTTCCATTGTCTAAGCCAAATCCATGGTGTGGATCGGTTGCCAGGTGGACCTCTTGACCAGAAAAACAAACAGGTTTGATGAGATCCCATCAAGTGTTCAAGTAGTCTGAGGCTGCTCCAAACGCCTCTGCTCCGCATGATCCATGATCCTTCTTGAATTGCTTCTCTCGGTTTACGTGTTAAGTTCACCTGATGCTCTGGTCATTGGGGGATCTCTGCATCGTACAGATTGAGCCAGTGAGGACAACATGGCAGACCTGTCCACGCGAAACCTGTCCACGCGCTTCAGCACATTTGCGACTTGAAGACCCAACTCTGCCAACTTGTGGATTGAAGAAGTCGGTAATGGACAAGTCATTCATGGAACCAATGATGTCAGACGGGCGCCATATGTCCACGAGATGGCCGTCGAACAAGCCAAATTGGAGTTGTGGGACAGGCATTTTCGTTGTGTTTCGTGAGCGCTTAACACCAAAGGAACGAACAAGTCACGGATGGTCGTCGGGTTACCGCAACATGCCGTCAATGGTACACTCCGAATATGTGGCCACTTGTGTGCAAGGCGGTGTTTCCAGAATGGATCCAGTTGTTGTTCTTGCCCCACAAGGACTCGCATATGTTGAGGTGGTCCCAAGCGCATCCGTTCAGGGAGACGATGTTGAAATCCGACTTTCGCGAGTTCAGAGATGGATTCAGTCACGTCGCCTGCCATCTCGTGGACACACTATTTAGTCTGACCAGTTGCGGTGGGGTGCGTACCGATTGCCTCCATCAACGCCTTTCTCCAGTCCCGACTGCCGAGACTCCCGGCTTGGAGCGGTTGGATGCTTTCTTGAACCAAGAGAGCAACCGCGTGCTTCGGCACCACGAACTCGCTGAAGTCACCAGCGATGACCAAGCTACTGGAGAGATAGAAGACTGGCGCGAAATGGCATATCTGATACTCTCAACCGGCAATCTGAAGCGCGTAGGCTGCATTTGATCTTCGGCGACGGTGCATGTGAAATCCGTTAGTTTATGGTGCGTGCGCCATGGCTTCGTGGTGAGACGACGTGGATCAAAAAGGACTTGTTGCAGGCGATTCACTGTCCGATTCACAAAGACCATTTCCCGCGAAAAGTCTACGATGATGCTGATGCTGATGATGAAGAAGTGGTTCACAAGGTAGTGATGATGACATCGATGCGATGGAGGAAGTGAAATGGGAAGTGGCAGATCCGACTGAAAGAGAACATGAAAGCGATGCGGAAACACCACTTCTTGCGCAGTGGCTTGGTCAGTTTGAAGATGACAGTCACAATCCTATTGGTTGTAGGGAGGACGTGCTCGCTGATATTGACGAATCCACCATAGAAGATGCCACGTTGATGGGTGTACAGACGATGATGGGTTACTACTCGCATGGCACTCGTTTGTTGCATCCCAGCGTGTTTGGGTTTGGAAGCCAGATGTATATGGTGTGAGCGGGTCTCTCCAACACGGGGGCATTTTGTTGGGTTCACGGTTTGGAGCTTTTTCAAACGACATCATGAATCTCGAATCATGTAATTCGATGGAGAGGTCCTCTTCCATTTGACCAAGGTTCGACGTTGTAGTGGACTGCAATAAACTCCAGCTGCTTCCAATCGACTTGCAGCGAACCTACGCTTTGCGGCAACCGCAGGCAAACGAAAGCAATGCGTATCTTTTGCCACGATGTACCAACGAGGATTCATGGGCGAATGATGCTATATCCAACATGATGGTCAGGAACATCGCATCGCTTCCGTCACAATGACTTGGATTCTACGTCAGAGCTTGTTGACGTTTTGGGGAATTTGTTTGGATCTGGATTGGCGCCATTCGCGTCCTGTTTTCGTTTCTGAAGTCTGGTTTGTACGCCACTGTCATCGACAGCAGTAGCCCCACCACCACCACCACCACCACCAGAGCTCGGTGCTTTCGTCGATTTGGGCTTGGACTTGTCATTTCGTGGATTGGTTTTGTATTGTCGAAAGAGTCGGCCACGGCGTCCACTTGAAATTCATCTTGAAATCCCTCAAACTTGATTCGTGTATCACCGTCCTTCAAAACGCCTGCAGCGAACTCCGACATACCCCAAGAGATGCTCGGGTCGTATTGGATGGTGGCTGTGAGGTACTCAAACTGGAGCTTACACTTGGTATCCACCAACTCGCCATTTTCATTGGCTGTCCATTGAAGTTCGGCGTTGGCTGCACAATCTACTAGTCTGGGGATGTACTTTTGGTCTTTGTCAACACAAACCACGCATTGTTTGGCAGTGGCATGCACCAAATATGCGCTTTTGAACGCATTACTGAACACCACGTCGGTGAACACTTCCCGGCCAATGTTCGTTGCAAAGCCCAAACCAATCAGCAGAGATTATGAACTGGAAACCCCCTATCAAGCATTCTCATTCGTTGGAGATGAAAAGCACTGGACACGTCTTGCTTCAAGTTGGAAAAGGCTCTGTGAAGAAGAAATGGATTCTTTGCGGACAACGATGCGTCCACCAACTGATCTTGGTTTAAACGAAGTACCCAGCGAGAAACTAGCGTCACGAACTCATCAAGACTTAGAGACCAGTGTTGTCAACGTGTAGATTCTTCTCATTAAATCTGCCATTCCTCTGGTCTTATACTCGATGGGATACTCAGAAACATTTGTTGCCTGGGCAGTGCATCGCCTGCAAAAAGTCCTTTTTGCTCCACGCCGACCTACCGCGAAGCCATGGCGCGCGAACAAGAAACCAATGGGCGACGTCTCCACCATCACCAATGTAAATGAAAAGCCTGAGCTTCTCCAATTGTTGCTTGAGACGCATCAGAAACGCCAGTTCACGCCAGTCCTTCACTGTTTCAATCACTTGGTCATCGCTCGTCACTTCTGTCAGTACTTGACGCCGAAGCACATGCTTGTTGTTTTTCTGAGTCAGCAAGGCATCAAAGCCTTTCTGTTCCATGAGTTGCACGCGCTTCAGCAGCTTGGTACTCGGAGGCACGATTTCTCCATCAAGGTATCGAAACAGCCTGTACTGGAGAAGTCGTTCATGAAGCCAATCGGTACGCAATACGCCTCAATTCGTCACACTGGTCCATGCGTCCACGAGTTGGCACGCAAATTGAGCGAATCCATGCTTGACATCCTCCCGTTCCATGTCCATCAGAACATCACTGAAAGGAACTGTTTGGCAATCATCATATCAGCTGGTCTTATCATTTGGATTGCCTCTTTTTGGTTCTCTGTAGTGGCATTGGAATGGTTCTACAACTCTACTGACTCTTTAAAAACCCATGGGAAAGATGTTGTAATGATACTGTGCGCTTTGTTGCACTCTATTAGATTGCCATTGTGGTCCGAGTGGAGTCATCAGAGATTAATTGCAACGGAGTGGGCAGAGAGACCATGACACGTCACAAGACTTCCACTGGGTCGTTGTTGATGACAGCGTGGCAACCGATCAGTCGTCCCGTCCTCCAAGTCCAAAACAAGGATCTTGTTATTGGGAGCGTCGTTGATATCATTGGCATGCACTTGTCTGCATCCATCTCCTTGTACACCAAGGACATGAGCCAAGGTTCGAGGCGTTCTGATCGAGTGCTGGCCGTGACCACCGCCTAACAGGTCTCCTGCTCCAACCAACAAGCTACTTGGTGCACTGCCAGCCTGCCATGCTTGGGACAGCATGTGGCAGCCATGTTTGGGATCTGCATTCAATCCACAGTCGGGTATTCATCGACTGGATATGTGGTATTGCATGATGCACAGTTGGTTCAAGTACTCTATCTGATTATGCCCTTGAAAGTCTTCAAGTGGGTGCTCCAAGTAGACTGCATTTAGGAATTTGCGATCGCCAAATCTAAGCGTATGCAACGAAGGGGTGCGCATAGTTATCACTTGAGCAAGTCAACGTCCGAACAAGAATCATAGTATGCTCTTATGACCTGCTGAGAAACGCATAGTGATGAGCATGCTGTGAAAGAATGAGAACAAACAGAGCAAAACACGCCAACTGTTCATGCGCCTCTGTGTTTGATCTTGTTGTTTTTGCTGTGTCATTGCACGCTCGTCTTCTTCTCTAAAATGTGACCACAAAGTTCCTCCATGTCTTCCAGACAGAGTTCGGACAAGAAATCGGCTTGAGCCTGCGCGCCATGCATCCACCAAAGCGAACGGATCGGTCAGCTGTGAACGTCCACAGCACCAAAAACAACACGCCACCGTGCTGGGCTTTTGCTTTTGCACCTTTTCAAACTGCTGATAGATTCTCGTGCGTTCATGGGCCTTGAAATACGGCTCAAAGAACTTGTCCAATGCATTCTGCAGCGACTCGTGTTCTTTGATCAACGGGTCTGATGACCAAACAACAACATCGACAAGCTACCAATCAGATCCAAAAGCAGAGATAGCACTGCATGGTCTTATTACCGTTCTGGCGCTCTTCGTTCTTGTTGGTTGCTCGCTTTTTGCGCGGATGTCCATCACGGGCATCCTGTGCATCATACTGTTTGGCCAAGGTAACCGGCCAGTCAGTCATCCACCCGGTCAACCATTCACAACCGCAAGACCACCAATGGAAAGCCAACACGCACGCACAATGGAATTCCACTCCACATGACAGAAATTCTTCTTGCGAACCACAGGGAACCGCTCCAACATTTCTCGAAACTCGCTCTCGTTCATTGCTTGGTGCTTGTCTTGGTGATCCACGTGCGGGTAGTGCCAAATCAGTAATTCCTCGGTTCCTGTCCGGAATTATTATGTGGCACACTTTGAAACAGCATATCCTTCTCAAAACGATGCCCCGAATGGCTCATTCGCTTTGGAAACCTCTGGCAATGGATGCGCTGGCTTTTGATTGGTGGATAGACCAATGATTGGTTCTCACTCGTTGTGGTGGTGAGCAGCTCCGGGTGGCAACAGTACAATTGGCGCCGTCGGGTGGTTTTGTAACAAGACTTTTTCGAAATCCTTAAACAAGGTACGCGAACGCGCCGCGAGGGGTGGCGTCTTTTGTTTGGCTCTTAGAGATCGCACTTGCTGCCAGAGCAGCTCATCATAACAGATCACCATGAACACCACGAACAGTCGCGCTGTCGTTTGCTGTCCCCGGTGGGCTGCGACGCCGCTCTGGCAGGCACAGAAGAAAAGCAAGGGATGCACAGAGAGACTGACTGACGTGGTGGCCGCCGATTTGCTGGTTGCTCTGTTGATGGATAGATGCGTCACGTTGCTGCTTTCCTTTTGTGTGTGTTGGGTGGAAACGAAGCCCCCACTGCTGCTGATATCGAGAAGGTCATCACTTCTTTCGGCGGCGAAGTCGACTCGGCCAAGGTGGAGCTTTTGCTGAAGGAATTGGAAGGCAAGAACATTGAAGAAGTTGTTGCCGCCGGCAAGGAAAAGCTCGCTACCGTTTCGGTCGGTGCTGCTTCGTCGGGTGCTGCTGCTGGTGGTGCTGCTGGTGGTGCTGCTGAAGCCGCCAAGGAACCAGAAGCCAAGGAAGAAGAAGAAGAAGCTGACTTGGCCGGTGGCATGGACATGTTCGGCGATGACGAAGACTATTAAACGACACACGCAACCATGCGATGAGCATTTGTTGCTGTTTCAATAGAACTCTCTCATAGCTGCTGGGTATAATTGAGGAAAGTCTGGTTGGAGAGGGTGACCTCTTAGGTGATCCTTTCCTCAGTTTAATCAAACCAACCAACTTGGCGCATGCGCACACAAAGAAACAAAAAAATGCGTTTGTTTATTCTTTGAGAAACGGCTCTTGATGTTCCCATCATCTCCAGCAGTTCTAATGTCAAGATGTCCATGTGCTCGCTCTTCTGCCAATAAACTGCTTGCTGGTTGATTTCAGTTTGGTAGTCAGCCAAACACTTGCGAGCCCACACGACGACACACTCCAGCCCAGCCCACGGCAGAGATGGCACCAAAAGGGAACCCTGGGAACGCAAGAAATCGTTCAAACGGCACAAAGTAGCCCTGTGGGAACACCACCAGTGGCTCGTGCCAGTAATACAACGCCAAACACGCCATGATCACGGGCTGTGTGCATCACACCACAGATATTCCCATCAGATACGACCGTTTTCCAAGACTATCGTCGACGTTGATGGAGCAGAAGGGGACTGTTACCGTTCGCAATTGGCCGATGCGCTTCTGCAGAGACGATGGCGTAGCTCGTCGTAGGCGTTCAACTTGGAGACAAAGAGAAGCCAGCAAACCACGTCATCACCATCCTCATCCTCATCCTCATCATCTGCTTTATAGTTCCATCCCAGTTTCTCACCTGCCAGATCCTGCATTTCTTTCTTGATGGCATTCATTTTGCGGATCGCCTTGGACTGTTCCACAAACGTTTCGACAGAGTTCAAGCGATTGACCACATGCACTTGCTTGTTGTAGGCCCTCAGCAGCTCTTTTTCTTGCGGAGACAGTTTTTCAGCGTTTCTTCTCCACAAAAACATAAACAAATCGCTCCCAAACAGCACCAATGCGATCAAAACCACATCCCAACACTTGATCGACTCCAACTCCACCAGGTCCATATTCGCATGAGATGGCTAGTGTCGTAAATTGGCGAAGAGTGATGGTACCACTGTTTTTTATCGATCGTCGTGTGGCCCACATCATCTTCCAAACAATCAATGATGTGGGCCACGTCATTTCCGTTACTGAGGACCCAAAAGGTCATGAGTATGGCAGCAAAGGATCAGAGGGGTGTAAGGTTCTTGACTTGTTCTTGTTCTTTGTTGAAGACAAGACAGTCATCAATTGCGGTGCCCACTTGTTCTTTTTCTTCCTTGGCTGCTGCTACTTCTGCTGCTCTTTTTTCCTCTTCGTTCCTCCGGTGCTTTGACAGAAACTCAATTGCTTTCTGATCAAGAACACTCGATCCAGTCGTACCTGCAGAAGCAAAGTCCAATACGGCCATGGTGCTACAAGTATTTGTGAATGGCCCGCCAGGCTCCGGCAAGACCACCGTCGCCAAACAAATCTGTGAAGAATTTGATCTGCAAATGATCTCGACCGGGGACTTGTTGCGCGAGAACATTTTGCTGCACAGTGAGACCGGCCTAGTGGCCAAAAACTGCATCGCCAAAAAAGAAATCGTGCCGGACGACGTGGTGGTGCGCATGGTGGTCGAGAAGATCCAACAATGCAATGAGAATCAACAACCCTGGCTTCTCGATGGGTTCCCACGAACCAAAAAGCAAAGCGAAATGCTGCAGCAGCGCAAAGTCTCTCCCAATGCCATGATTCTGTTGGATACACTGCAGGACAAGGACGTTCTCAAACGCATCACGGGAAGAAGGTTTGATCCGGTCACGGGCAACATCTACCATTCGCCGTGTGTGTTGCCTGTGGAAGCCAACGTTCGCGCAAGACTCACTCGACGAGCAGACGATGTACCAGAAAAAGTGGTGTCTCGCATTGAAGCCTACAAGTTGCACGGCAAAGCCGTTGCGGGCTTTTACAGGAGCATGGAGCACAAAGTCAATGCCAACCGCGAACCTCAACAAGTGATGGAGGACATTCGTGATGTCATTCTTTCCTTGCAACCAAAACCCAAAGAGAAGCACAAGTCGAGCAAAAAAAGCCACAAGTCCAGTCTCATGAGCCACTCGATTGACCGTGTGGACGAAGCCCAGGAAGACGAAGACGACAATGTGCGCGAAGACCAGCGACTGGGAGGAGATGACGATCAACAAGAGCAGGAAGAACAACGTGGCACGCACAAGTTGACGCTTTTTACCAAGAAATCGTCTTCGCCGGTGCGAAAACAGCCACAACAAAAGGCACAATCGAAGCCAAAGCAGCAACCACAGCAACCATCGCAACGAGAACAACAGAACCAGCCGGCATCTCTGGCGTCATCGGTGATTTTTCGGTCGGAGAAAGTGGCCACTGAAGATGGAGAAGACCAAGTCGGCGACGACAACCTGGATGCGTTTGTTCATGAAGGTAAGAAAGAGTTCCCCGTAGCAAAAAGACGAGAACGCAAGCAAGAGGAGGATCCGAAGGCACAAGGAGGAGGAAAAGAAAAAGTCGTGGAGGAAGAGACAAATCAGACAGATCATGAGCATAGTCTGCCTGATGATCTCCATCTAAGAAGTGGTCATTACTTGTGTGAAGATGAACCAGAGGACAGCCCCAGGACCACCAGCAAAGAGACTATGGGCCAAGAGCGTGTGCCGGTGCCAGTGGTTCCACCAAGTTCCGCACCGGTTGGAGGCCCAAGTACTGCAGCACCACCGGCTTCGACCGCTCCGACGGCTTCTACTTCGACCAAGGCTCCACCTGACTACGATATGGACAAGTTTAAGCAATGGCTGGTGGAGGGCATCGACTTGACCAAGCACGGAAGACGTGGTGCGCCTCACTTGCGCACCGTGTTCTGCGACGTCGAGTTCAAACGTGTGTTTTGGCAAAAGCCCAACTCCAAGAAAGATCTCAAAGCCAAAATCGACCAGAGCCTGGCGCTGGCAGATGTGTTGCAAGTACTGCGTGGCATGAAAACCGAAGTGCTCAAGCGAAGTGGCCAAGTGACCAAGTACGAACGCTATTTCTCGTTGATCGCCGATGATCGAACGCTAGATTTGGAGACCAGTTCAGAAGAAATGTGTGAATTCCTGGCCAAAGGATTTGAGTTGATCGTCCCGGAGAACTAACCATGAGGAATTTGAGTTTGCGTGGCATTGTGGGTTGTCAGACGACGACAATCTCTTTGGTTATTCCTGCTCTCACTTTTTGATCAGCGGCATCTCAAAGTGCCTGGTTGTACACTCAAGAACTGCACAACCAACTTGTAAGGAAAAGAGTAGACATATGAAAAGGCCACTCGATCAACACATGAGGCCCACCTCTCCTCACCTGTGTTCAGCCACCTGGAAGTCATATCATTGGCATGAACAATTCTTGGCTCGGGAGAATGCAAATACGCCAACCCATTCGCGATTTCTTAGGCACCCTCGCTGGGATCGTGAAATGGCTGTTTTGTTGCGTCTCAAGCGGGTGGCTGGTAGCCATCGCCGATTGGTTTGTGGCTTCAACATGGAGCAACAAGGACTCTTTGTAGTCGATTCACTGTCCCATTACACAATAGTTTACTCCCACGAAGAGTCAACCATGAGGATGAGGATGATGAAGCAGTGATTCATGAAGCAGAGGATGACACTGGAGAGTTGTATGTCGGTCTCGCCACTTCCTTGGGTAATCTTGAAACGTCGCGAAAACAACGAGTGATGGAGGTGATGTTGGACACATGTTGTGTGACACCAATTGCAGCAAAACCAACAACATCCCCGAGAGAACGCGACTCGCAGACACGGAGAGAGGCGAGAGGCTGCTCGTATGCTCGCGATGAAAATGCGTCTGGTTGGGATTGGGAAAACCCATCAATTCTCACAACCACCAAGAGCCAGGATCCAGAGCACCAGCCGTTTTCGAAGACGAAGTGCAGCAGATGCCGACGATCCAAGTGAACGCCACAGTGAAAAGAGCAGCAAGCTGAACGGCAACAAAAGATCGATCCATCATCACAGACCTTAAGGCAATCACTCCTTCGTCTGATATCTCATCTCATACCAGCCAAAGTTCATGAGTGGTTCTCCTTCGAGCAACGAAGTTCACTGCTGGGATTCATCTTGGCGTCTTATGGTGTGTTGATCTACTTCTGCGATCGTTTGGTTGTTGCACTCGCTGGCTTCCTGCTCAGGGCGTTCGACCCGATTCTGGCACTTGGGACCGTTTCAAGACCCAAGAGGGGTCGGAGGCGGTCGGCGATGGTGGTCCAATCCGAAGGAGCAAGATTTCTTGAGCACAGCGCCATGATTGAAGCTCTGACTTGCTACAAACTGAAGGTCCGGCTGCAAGTTCTTTTCTGCAAGATTTCCATTGCGGCGTCCCAGACAATCAGCGTTTTGCTGGGGATCGTGGTACACTGTACCCATTTCCCACAGTGGTGTTGCGAGATGATCGGAAAACCCACCACCCGAGGCAACCCAAAGGAAACCCAAAAGGAAACCCAAATGGCACCCGATTCCAAGCGAAAGCAACCCCAACAGGAAAAAGAAAAAGCAAAGTCACCGATTGATGGGAAGAAGAAGAAGAAACCAGAACAAGAGACGGCGACCCTCTCGGTCAGATCTGTCAGATCACGCATGGGACACGACGTGCTGTCCCCTGACCGCAAGAGACGGCGAGGGTTAGTGACAGCCGCGCTCACACTCACTCTCACTCTCGTGCTTGCGTCGAGTTTCCAGCGGTGCTCACTTGCCATTTGGCATTCTCGAGAACAAGTCGATTGCTTCGTCTTCTGCTCGTTGCTTCTGCGTCGTACGTGGTCGTCCAAACCAAACTGCGCTTTCAGTCCGTCCCCTTTCGAAAACCAATTCCAAAACGGAACAGGACCATGGAATCCATCAACAGCTTCCTCCTCCTCCTTGTTGCTTTCTCCAGCGCTTTCCTCCAGGTGGTCGGTCCAATGACCCAATGGATCGAGTTGCTCGTGGTCGCGCTCGTCCCCGCACTTGGGACGGTTGGCCCAGCAGACCAGTCCACCAATCATCTTCTGCTCTCATCCGGCTTTGCCACGAAACTGAATGCGTCGGCTGCTTCGATGCAGGGGAATGACGATGTGACGGCCGTGCTACTCACTTGGAATTCCCTTGTGGTCGTGATGTTGGAAGTGGCTGTGTTGGTGGCGCTAGTGTTGATCTTCCCGACGCTCCTCCACGAAGAGTCGGAGACCGTTGTCAGCCTTTCGAACCACCATGTTACCACTTATCGCGATGCCCAATCACCAATGCCAGCTCCATCTTCAGTGCCAGTCCCAAAGTTTGGGCCTGTGTCTGCGCAAACCCAAGCGCGTCAATTGATCCATACGGTGAAATGCGCCCAAGCCAAACAGCGCACGCTGTCGTTGGAAGAAAAGGCAATGGCGTCCAACGAACTGGAAGTGGTTCTCGCCCGTCGACGCGCCAGAGAAGGAACCAACTGCAGCGACTTGGTTGGCGACATTGCTTCTTCACACGCGCGTCAAGCACCACAACAAGTGACGGTGACCAACGAATTGGAAGTGGTTCTCGCTCGTCGACGCGCCAGAGATGGAACCAACTGCAGCAACTTGGTTGGCGACATTGCTTCTCCACACGCGCGTCAAGCACCACAACAAGTGACGGTGACCAACGAATTGGAAGTGGTTCTCGCTCGTCGACGCGCCAGAGATGGAACCAACTGCAGCGACTTGGTTGGCGACATTGCTTCTCCACACGCGCGTCAAGCACCACAACTAGCGACGGTAACCAACGAATTGGAAGTGGTTCTCGCTCGTCGACGCGCCAGAGATGGAACCGACTGCAGCAACTTGGTTGGCGATATGGTTCCACCAGGTGCATCTCTAGCTTCTCCTTCAAGTGCTGTGCGACCCTCCAAGTTGTCGAATGCGGCCGTGGTGCCAGTTGCACCTGCGCTCCAGAGCAGCATGATTAACCTGCTCTCGTGATGGAAAAGGAGGCCAGTAAACGACGATTGGTGCGTACGGTGGAGTATTTGCGTGATCGTCAAGAATGATCGGCTTCGAGTTGTTGCTGCTGCTATACTACTTCCGTGCAACAGGACCCTCGAACATACTCACGCTCGTGAAGCTGCAACAAGAAGCAGAATCGGAGGTTGACTCACGAGTCTGATTCAGCCGCGATCTTGTGAGTAAATCGCTTGCTCCAAGTGGCGTCTTCGTACTGAATGTCAAGAGTGAAGAAGAAACTCTTCTCAAGTCATCGGTTCATCCGATCCATTGATTGATGTCGTCATCTCTGACGCTAACTGCCAAGTTGTAGCAAGTAGAAAGCCAATCCATTGAGTCAGGAAAGGATTCTGAGAGATGTATGGAGGTGTTGTTAATGTGAAGTGAACATCAGAGCGTTGAGCACTCGACTTGCATGGCTTGTGGTTGCTGGTCGTGGCCGGATTCAGAGAATGAGGAGCTCTTCGGCATCACGTGTGTCCCTCCATGAACACGTTTTCGCCGCTCGCAAGTCGCAAGAGCTCGTCGTTGATCGGGTTGCAGTGCCGAGCCGAAAGCGGGTCTCTTCTTCGATAGCCTGCAATGGAAAAGCGGAAAGACGTGCGGTCGGCAACAGAGAAGTTTCCAACTGAGGAGCTTTGGGAGTAATCAAAGAGGTGACTCTGCAGTGCGTACACTCACGGCGCGCATCGGCTTCTTCGTGGCCGCCGTACTTTGATGGTGACCAATTCGCGCCTAAATGAACACAACTGCAACCTGCCCTGCCACTCGTCCCAGATAGTCTCCAGTGTTTGGAAGCTTCGGCGATGATCTGGCCTCACATGCGATGGTTCATGCTTTTTGGTAATCGCAACTCTTGTTTGCTCCAATGGAAACGTCGCATCCAGTTCCACACAAAGCTGTTTGGCGTCCACCAGTTGCGCGATTTGGTGCAATTGTTCGCTTTTGGCCTCGGCAGCAAACCGTTTGATGCAGAAATCGAATTTGGAGTCTCGGGGTTGTTCACAGTATTAACAAACCTTCGACTGCCATGCTTGATCACACGCGACAAGATGGGACGCGGCCAAACAGGACTTTTCAAAGTGGGATAGGAAGCTCAAGCCGTGTCCTTAGAGTAATGGAGGGAACAACCCAACATGACTGAAATGACGTGGTGGATTTGCACAAACTGATGGACATTTCGATCGTTTGATTTTCTGGCGCTTCTGAGGTACTGGAGAGCAGATTACTATGCTACCACAGCAATTGCAGTCTCTAGAGATTGTGGACCTATGAAGGGCTTAACTTAAGACCTTCATTGGTCCACTCTTTTAAGTGCACATCAAAGGAACCCTTTGGATTGGTTGGAAACAGATCTTGAAACATCGCGAAAACAACGAGTGATGGAGGTGACGTTGGACACATGTTGTGTGACACCAATTGCAGCAAAACCAACAACATCCCCGAGAGAACGCGACTCGCAGACACGGAGAGAGGCGAGAGGCTGCTCGTATGCTCGCGATGAAAATGCGTCTGGTTGGGATTGGGAAAACCCATCAATTCTCACAACCACCAAGAGCCAGGATCCAGAGCACCAGCCGTTTTCGAAGACGAAGTGCAGCAGATGCCGACGATCCAAGTGAACGCCACAGTGAAAAGAGCAGCAAGCTGAACGGCAACAAGAGATCGATCCATCATCACAGACCTTAAGGCAATCATTCCTTCATCTAATATCTCTTGGGGTTCACAGTGCGTGGTTATATTCAGTTGTCTGAATGCTGGGTCGTATCCAAGTGACGGCTGCCATTGACAGCATTGCTGGGCGATGATGGCTTTGTGCTGATACCATCCAAAAACCTATCGAACCTACCGGGCTGCTACTGAAGAAACGGAGCGCAGCTCCAAGCAATCACCAGCGTCTGAAGCTGCTCCGTTGGCATGTCAAACGACAGCATTTGCACCATACTCTCCTGATGTGGGGTAGCAATCAACATCAAACCATCCGTCTCGTCAGGTCAACCCATTGGGTCGCACAACAGGCGTGAGGATATCAAAAGTACCACTCACCAACTGCTGGCATGCAGCTTCGTATTGCGCCACTTGACGGCGAATCGTCTGCCATGTTGTCATCTGGTCTTCGGTGGTATCGTCCCATGGCTGGGAGCTGGTGGCCAGTTGCTCTGTCACATCATTCACGTCGTCAATTCAATTCACCAGTAGTTCGTCATCGAAAGAAGAAGAAGAAGAAGAAGAAAAGGCTCACGGGTGATCGCTTGTTGCAGCGCATCCATTTGCTCCAACAAACGCTCAAACTGCCATGGCAATCGTTGCAACTCGTGAAACGTCGACTCCAACTGCAACAAATCCATACGACTCGACGGGTTTCTTCCACCAAACTCTTCTTCTTCTGCTTCTTCGGCTGCTTCAGCTACTGCTGGTGCTTCTACTTCTTCTGCTGCTGCTTCTTTGGCGAGAAACTCTTGTCGATACGTTGACCACAGCAACTGAAACTCCTCCAGCAGTGCCACACTTGCTTGATACTTGGCACTCCATTTGTTCACCAACTGGGTCATTTGGGTGGTCCACGCCACACCCGAATCCTCCTCGTGCTGTTTCGTTGGCATTGTGGCATGTGCTTTGGTATGGCCACCAACAGAACGCAACGAATCCGTCGCGGAATTCGTCAATGCTCGAGCGGCTTTGGACTTGGCTTTTTGCCCATTGTTGTGCTTTGAACGCATTCGTACTTAGTCGAGTTTGTGCAGCGGTTAATTCCGATTATTCTCTTTGACACTTGGATTATTGGACACCAAATGAGTGCACCTAATGGCGGCGATCTTGTAGCGCGTCGTCCGTCCGTCAGTCAGTGACTCCCAGACTGTCAAGACGCCCTGTTGGCCACGCTCTACCAAGAGCATGTGGGCCAGCCAGTTTCTCGTTGATCAATCAACTCAAGAAGGTGAAGACCCACAAGGATCGGGCTCCAACGAGCAGCATACTCTGTTGGACCCGTACGCCACCAGTAGAATCTTGCTCTCTTGTGCCGAAAAAGTCTGGTGTCGTTTCGAGTACAAGTGGTAGTAGGCGGCCAACACCACCACCACCGTGCCACTGAACAGCTTGATCTCCGCGTACCCAGTGCCCTGCAATGGACACCCAGAAGCTGATCGCATACAGAGCTCCCACCACTCCGAATGGACTTTGATACTCACTGGGGTGTGTCTGCAGGTACTTGTTCTTTGACGAACTATACCCGACGCACTGGCAGGCATACGACACGAAGGAGAAGAGAAGTCCCACGGACAGCACGTACGACGCCCACGCCGCGTGGTAATAGACCAGCACGCACACGCCATAACTCACGGTGGTGATTGCGATCATGGCCACAGAGGGTTGGCCGTCCCGCGCCGTTTTGATAGCCAGGAAAGGAGGAAGCTGCTTGGATGATGCCATCGAATGCAGCAACTTGGTTGAGGCCCACCCAAAGCTGTAAACTCCTGCGTATGCTGCAGGAATACTGAGCGCTGTGGCGGCAGTGTCGGAGAGACCCAAACTGAGATTGAATCCAGGATTGAGTGGCATTAGGTTCATCGCCAAGTCGGTGACCTGTTGGTCCGGGTGGGGCAGTGAAGCAGTCACCAAACGGTCGCAAGGCTTATGAGCACAATGAACACCGCACATGGCACCTGTCCGTGCGGAATGGCCGACTTTGGATGCAGCAAATCATTACTTGCGAAGTTGAGTGCCTCGATGCCGATGCAGAACCATGCCGAGATTGGAAAAGTTCGGAAGAACTCGAACGCGCCACCGCCAGAGAACTTGGAGCCGTCTTGCAGCGTTGACTGGGAGATTGGTGTGGCCAACGGACGAGAAGAAGAACACAAACCAGAGATCAACGCTGGTGATGGAAAGCACCATGTTCCCCACCCAGAAGGAGTTCCGGTCCAGCATTTGGACAAACGCCACGGATGCGTAGAGAACGAAGCTGATGGCGAGTTCATACCCCACACAATGGGGGGTGAGTATTCCAATCATAGCGGCAGTCGTCTTCATGACCCCAGTGTATCCAACCACATCGCAGCAACCGATGAGAAATGCTGGAAAGAACCCCAGCGTGCAGTGTGCCAGACCGTACGATCCACCAACAGCAAATGGCATAGCTCCCGTGATCTCGGCGACGCAGCAACAGAAGCACACGTAGGCACTCCCCATGAGAAACGTTCAAAGGAGCATCCCACCAAAGCCTGCCAAGAACCCCGTGTTCCAACCACAAAACTGCCCAGTGACAACCAGTGTGATGCCCAGCAGCGCAATGTCCAGTCTCCCGCGGATCCGTCGCATGGTGCCAGCACGAGATGGATGGCGCGGTGGAAGACGTGGAGGTGGTGGAGGCCGCCATTCGGCTCGGCACCTACGACAAATGGGGATCGAAATGCTTCGCACTTGGGTGTCAAACGAAGAATGCGACAGTGAACGGGGTGCAAAGATGATTGGAACCAATCACGCAAATCCGTTCGGGTTCCTTTCAGGTCTTTGTGTGGGGTCCATTGGTTGTTGCAGCCAAGTGAACGTTGGATGCTGCATCACGGTCATGATCACGATCTTATGTCACGCGCACCTTGTCCACTGGACAAAAGAATGGGCGTTTAACCCCATGGTTTCCATGCAAATCGACTTCTTATCGTGTCAAGAACGAGTTCTTCTTGTTTCCAAGCTCCTCGCGGACTGAAGAGTATCGTTAGATCTCGTCAAGCATCAGGACACGTGGAGATGGGGTTCCAAGTTTTCCACGCGACGAGCATCTTCAGGACGGAAAAGAACCTTGGTGCTAAACTGGTCGTGGTCTAAAACAGACACTAGCGAGAACTGGGCCTGCCTCCAACTGTTCAACAGAGCTCTGTGGAGGGGGGAGGGGGACACTAGGGCAATCGTATCACCCATGTCGTTCTGGAGCGAGGCTCGACCAAAATGCTCTAGCGGATCATGTCGTCGTCGCAACTTTCGCTGGTCAGGGCTTATGGGAAGAAGGACTGGGACGATTGGTACTTGTGCGTGACTGACCACTGGACCATTCGCGATTGCCGAAGATTGGAGCCGGCAGAACCCAGATTCGCTTGGTGCGTTTCGTGTTGAACTTCATCACGTACGCCGCCAGCAGGATTTTGCTCTCTTGCGCCGAAAAAGTCTGACGCCGTTTCGAGTACAAGTGGTAGTATGCTGCCAACACCACCACGATGCCACAAAACACCGCAATCTCCGTGCCGCCATTGCCCTGACACAACACGATGCATCCAAAGCCCACCACCCAGATGATGATCGCGTACAATGCTCCAGCCACACCGAAGGGACTTTTGAACCTGCTCGGGTGTGTGTCCAGGTACTTGTACTTCAACGAGATGTACCCGACACACTGGCCCGTGTACGACATGAACGCGAAAAGAAGACCAACAGACAACACGTAGCCTGCCCATGTGGGGTTGTAGAAGACAACCACACACACGACATAGCTCACGGTCATACCGGCGATCATGGCCATGTATGGCCTGGCAGTGCGCACTGTTTTGGCCGCCAGGATGGATGGCAAAAGCTTGGACGATGCCATCGATTGCAGCAGCTTGGTATAGGACCACACAAAACCAAAGGCACCAGCGTATTGTGCATGGATCGCAAGCGCTGTGGCGGTATTGTTGGAGAGACCCAAGCCGAGATAGAATCCAGGATTGAGTGGTACCGGGTTCATGGCTAAGTCCGTGATCAGTTGGTCCGGATGCGGCAACGAAACAGTCACCAAAACAGTCGCAAGGCTCATCAGGACAATGAAGAGCGCACACAACGTCTGTGCACGCGGAATGGTCGACTTGGGATGCACCACATCATCACTAGCGAGGTTGAGCACCTCGATGCCGATGAAGAACCAAGCCGCGAACGGAAAGACACGAAACAACTCGGAAGAGCCACCACCAAAGAACGCGGAGCCGTCCTGTTGTACGTTGACAGGGAAATCCGTGTGGCCAACAGACGAAAAGAAGAACAGGAACCAGACGCCAATACCTGACATTCCTAGCACAAAGCTCCCCACCCAGAACGAATCCCGACCCAGCAGCTGCAGGCACACCATGGATGCGTAGAGAACAAACATGATGACTAGCTCATACCCTGCACACTGCGGTGCGATCTGCACAACCATCCCTGCAATCGCCGTCATGACCGTTGCGATGACACCAATGTATTCGATCGCTTCGCAGCAGCCGATCAGGAACGCCGGAAAGAACCCCAGTGTGCAACGTGCCAGACCGTACGAGCCACCTGCAAACGGCAGTGCTCCCGTGACTTCGCCCACGCAGCAGCAGAAGCATACATAGGCAGTCCCCATGAGGATGGTTGACAGGAGCATCCCGCCCAGGCCGGCATACAACCCGACACTCCAACCAATAGACTGACCACCGACGACCAGGGTGATGCCCAACAACCAAATGTCTAGTTGACCTCGAGTCTCGATGGCACGCGTCGCATGGTGCCAGAACGAGATGGAGGGCGCGTTGTCGAACGTGGAGGTGGAAGCCATGTCGGATCGATCCCTCTGGTCTCAATGAACCACGACAAGCCACAACGGTGACGACTGGGGCCGGCTAACCTGGGGACTTGATTAGTTTCCTTTTCTAGTTCTTTTTGTGGATCACTTGGCTTGAGCCGTGCGGTTGCAGGGTTCATCTTATGCAGAGATCATGTTGGGTAGTAGCCCGTTTGTTGGGACAAGAAACAAAACAACCGAGAAGCTCTCACTCTGCCAACCTGAAATAGGACTTGAAACGGTGTCGATGGCCTGCTCATCGGGTTCTCTCTCCAGCAAAACAGACAAGGAGTTGGTGCAAAACATGCATACAAAGCCTCGCAACGGCTTCCTTTGCGAAAAAGAGGACCACCAGCGCTCACTTGTTGCCATGATATGCATCCAGTCTCGTAGATTCTAGCAACCCACATGGAGGTGGCTCAGCGAGTCGGCATGACATGGCCAAGAATCCACCATCCGCGTCTCTCTGCTCGATTGTGATTGTGCACAAACTACGCTCAACAACATTCGCCAAAACCAAAGCTCTTGATCAAGATCCTCGAGCTTTGATGCCCAGCCAAAATATCCAATTTCAAGACCAGCTAGTACAGTTGACTTCCCAATGACCAAAAGCGATGCATGGCGCTGCAGCATCTGTTCCACAGCATTCGACCCATCAAGAAAGAACCATCGAATCACTCTGCCGATACTGCTGATCGTTTGATCGTGTTGAAGAAAAGAGTCACACCACGGCGTCGAAAAAGCCTTGCAAGGCAACTCCCACTTCAGCAGCTGCTCCAATTACTTCCTGTTATGGCCCCAAATCCCATCAGCTTCATCGATTGCCAAAAGTCAACCTAACGAAGATCTACTTCCCACAAGCAGCAGACTTCTGAAGACACGCGCGGAGTGGTGTGACCGATTGAGCATACAACCCATCGTTTGACTTGGGCTCTCGACCGAAAGCTCTTCTGCATCCGGAGGAGACACCGCGTCGCTGCTGAAGCCATTGGTGGGCTGGGAACAAGTGCGCACCGCTTGGCACTTGTGCACAACCAACCAAGCTCTGGATCATTTGGCGACGCATCCTCGACTGTAGTGCACTGGGAGTATATGTGTGTGCCGTGGTTGGATTGCGCACTACGAGTCAGTTGGTCGACCATTCGGTTGTGTACTCCAGCGAATTGGGCAGAGACTCCGCCCAGAGTCTGGAACGTACGGTCAGCGACCTGCCACTCGACGGTGCGCGTCCGTCCAACGAAGAGCAGTGTGCGTGGCATCCAAACACACTTGCTTCTGCACTTTTTCTGACTGGTGTCGTGGCAGTCTATGGGTGAGCTGTTGTGCGGATCTCTTCACGTGGGTATGACGCGATTGGCTTTGCTGCACCAAATGCTGTGGACTGCCACACGTTAGATGGAAGGCGGGCCACCGTCGCCAGCTTCAGATATGACACAACACGGCCTTGGACCAGATGCCAGCACTCAGAGCAATTCGCCGTCGAGTGGATCAATGTATGGTCAGTTTGGCCTCTTGTTTGCAGACATTGGCTAAAACTGATGAGCTGAATGGCATTGGTTGCTGACAACCAACATCAGGAAACGCAAATGGCCAGCCGAATGGCTCCATGGAGGGGATGCCACAGGTGTCACACTTGTTGCACTCCCATCACTAGCGGTGGATACAAGTGGTGGACCGGTTGTTAGGTTTGAAACCAATCCGAGAATGGAAAAAAAACACGGAGAAACTCGGAAGGCCTACCACCAGAAGAGCTCGGAGCCGTCCTCTCTTGTGCGTTGACATGGAAATGCGTGTGGCCGACAGATGAGAAGAACAACCAAAAAGCCAGGAGCCAATGCTGATGATGCCAACCACAAAGCTCCCACCACGGCCTGCAGGCAACCCGATCCTCCAACCGATAGACTGGCCACCTACAACCAGCACGATGCCCCGAGTGCTTCCCGGTTCACCAGTACCACCTTGACACCTGCTCGACGCTTGTCGGGCTGCCTGATCTGACAGTTGACTGTGCTGTGATGACCAGTTGTGGGCGAAAACAATGGAAACCACATCGTTCAAGTTGTCCTAGTTGACTGGTTGTTGCCATCAGGTTTCCTTTGGTGGCTCGTACTCTTCTCTTCACTCGTGTGGTACAACTCTGGAGTTTCGTCTTTTGCGCGGAGCGGGAAGCAGTTGATTTGCTTGGATTGTCTTGTGGGTCGAGCCGAGCCTTCTTTGCGTCGTCTCCCCACTTGACCCGCGCCAAAATCGAAGCAGTTGCCGTCGTCATGTTCGCTGATAAATGGATATCTCGCTAAAATGCGAGCGGTGTGACAAACCCATATAATATCGAATCAGTGCATGCTCGTTTATATACGAAACACACGAATTTGTGAGTGAAGGTCTCTTGACATCTCAATGCAACATCATGAACATTGGGCACTACCAACATGATGGAGATGAACAAAACACCAAAGCCCTGAAATGGATGGGACAAAAAGAAGAAATGTCGTATTTGTCGTTTGGCATTTACCCCTTTTTTCAAATTTCTTTCCTGAAAGCAAGAGACGGAAAAATGGCTTTTCTCCTCTTTACTTCTTGGCGGGCTTCTCGGCTTCAACGGCGGGCTTGGCAGCGCGGGCAGCCTTGCGTTCACGAGCGTGCTTGGCCTTTTCCTTGCGGGCTTCGGATTGCTCCTTGAGGGCCTTTTCACGGAAGAATTCGGCCTTCATCTTGTGGATGCTTTCCATCAACACACGCTTGTTCTTGAACTGGTTACCCTTGCTGCGCATGTACAAGTCATGGTACATGTGCTTGTCGATCTTCTTGGCCTCACGGTACTTGCGGAGAAGACGTCTCAAGACACGCATACGACGCATCCAGATGACCTTGAAGGGCAAACGAGCGTTGGCGGTACCGCGACGCTTACCAATGCCGGTGTGGCGACCTTTACGCTTGGCTTCGTTGCGCTTTTGGAAACGAGCACGCGAGTGGATGACTTGGGGCTTCTTAATGACAAAGCCATCCTTGACCAACTTGCGAATGTTCTGGCGCGAGTTGGCCATCGCAATTTCGTTGGTTTCATTTGGATCAAGCCAAATTTTGCGCTTGCCGCACTTGAGCACGGAAGCTGCTAAACTATTGGCATCAACAACCAGAGCGTTTCCAATTAGTCTCTTGTCGGCTGAATTCACTGTGCTGATGGATGCAAAACCTATCGCGCTCTTTTCGTTTCTGTGATACAAGTCGTGGGCATCGCCATAGATCCGGAAAAAAGCTAGATAGGTTGCTCAACTCTTTGACCGTCTCCATGAGGATCTCCCACCGACCATGCATTTCACACGAAAAAGACTACACCACGCGCCCGTTGCCATCACTGTCCACTACGAACACCATGAGCACCGTCACTCACCGCTTCTGGAGCTTTAACGAGACCATCTCTCCTTTGTTTCTTAGTTGTCCCAAAGAAATACCAAGTGAATTGGTTGTTTACTTGGCTGAGGTGTGCGCCACACTTGGCGATTGTATACTATACAATTCCCCAGTGCAGTGCTGCATTCCGTTGAATGGCTCAGCGCCCTTCACCTCCTTTCTCCACCAATCAATCGCGAAAAGCCGTTACCGAGTTGGAAAACCGGTTACATTGGGGTTATATAACACTTATCGGACTGACGGAAGATATATCAAACATGACAGGGTGGGGATTGAGATTTAGAGGTTATTGCGCAAAGCATCACATTGGACCAGATCAACACCAGCTCATAGCTGGGCTTCCTAAGAGCCGATTTATATGGCTTTGACTTCGATATTCGCTGGTTTGTATGTCGAGGACATTGCGGTGTAAGCTGCTCCGGAAGTGTTTTGTCCATACGCATTCTCACTTGGCGGAGGATTGCGCATGAGCTCTGCACGATATGCATGCGACTTCTGGATCGCTTGGAACTGCGACAGTTGGGTTTGTGGCATGACCAGCGATGTCATTAGTCATTGGTTCATTCAAAAAAGTAACCAGCATCAAAAGAAGAAAAGTTACTCACCGAAACGTATGCTTGGATGCCCATGCTAAACGTGCCCAGAAGCAGCACCGTCCATCCCCAGCCACCCATGTGCTTCCATGAAGTCACCAACACGATCAAAAGAATTGCCGACACGAGTTGCAGGATGAACATGAAGCAATTGCCGAAATAGTACTGAATCATAGCAATAATCACAGTCAAGCACCGCCAACGAGATAATGACGATTGCAGAAATGGTGAGCAACTACTGCAAGCGCCGCAACTGTTCTGCATACTGGTTCCGTCGAACCAGAACATATACATAGACAGGAAGAAAGAAAACATCACTTACAAATTGAATGAAGCTGACTTTGCTCTGAATCACGGGCTCGACCGATCCGTAGTATCCAATCAGCGCCACAATGAAACCCAAGAGCGCACACCACCACACTTCATAATTGACGCAGAGAAACAGCAGAGAGAGGCCCATTTGCATCAACGCGATGGTGTTGCACGGTTCTCGGTTCTCATAGAGAAAGCTGAACTGGTCCATGCCACGTTCAAAATCAGCCATGGCTTTCGTGTAACCGGTAGGCTGTCGGCTGGATGAGATCACAGGATTTTGTGGTGCGAAGCAAAGAGCTGTTGTCCGAGAACACAAGCAGGAGGGCCAAGTCCAATCCAGTTGATTTCGCTTTTTCGCGTGGGCGAATCAAAGCGTTCTCTGAAAGTAGAGGACAAGACACGAAAGTGGGCAAGGCGATCTTTCGTTGACAGGAGAAGGCGATCTTTGGAGGGGCATGTCCTGACCAAAGCCCAAACTGTATAAAACTTTGGTGATCAACAACAGGACAATTGAGTGATTAAAACAATGAACGGCCACATCGTTTAATACGGTATTGATTATAACCGTTACATGATATTCTGTTGAGTGGGTTTGGTGTAAAACGTCTGGCTCTGGGTGGGGTCATATTGACAGCATACCAAGAAGCAAGGATGCTGGCGTTGCGTCGTCTGTGTGTGGCCCAGCGCGCGGCCTTGGCTGGCTGCAACAAGAAGCAGCAACTGCAAGTGGCGTTGAATTTGCAGCGTGGACTTGCTTATCGCGGAAAGTTCGGGGGGCGGGGTGGCAACGGCCGTCGTCGTCATGACTTCGATGATATGGATGACGACGAAGACAGGCGTCGACGTCGCGGACGCAATGTGTGGAAAGAACTTGAGCAAGGCGATGAAGATGACCCGAAGAATTTCTTCGGTGGGGAACCCGACGACTTGGACGACGAAGACTTTGATTTGGAAGGGCTTGAGGCCAACTACGACGAAGCACCAGAAGACGACGAGGAGGACGATGACTTCGACGAAGCACCAGAAGTCGACGAGGAGGACGATGACTTTTTGAACGCCTACCCAAGTTCACCCTATGACTCTGTCCAACAAGCGGACTCGCATCGACAGCTCTTCAATCATATGGTGACAGATGAAGATGGCAAGGAGTTTCTGAACGAAATTCACCCTCAACACGCTGACGATTTTACTTGGCAAGTGCCTGAGAAATTGATGGACGACAAGTCGTGGCCCGACACGTCCGGTACCAATCTGTACATGGATCTGTTCAACATCCCGGACCAGCCACCGAACGAAGAAGAAACGCAAAAGATCTTAAAAGAATTTTACCGCCGCGTGGGCCACAAGCCGCTCAATGAGATCAAGTTGCCCACTCTGAACGTGACCATTCCCGACGACCATCCGGACAAGGAAGCGCTCGAGTTGATGAAGCTGTCGCTGGAGAACAATGGCCGCATCAAAATGGACGACAAAGAAGAGATTATGACCATGCTGATAGACGAAATTGACTGGTTGCGAAACGACAAGACCCCACTGTTCCAGGAATAAGAGTCATTGGAGTCTCCTGTGAACGGATAAAGTGTGCTCTGTGGCAAGCATTTGGGTACAAGCACCAGCAGACTGAACAGTCAATCAACCTCAAAGCGAACACGATAGTATTTTTGATTCCATGTGTCTTCTTTTTCTCTTATGGCTCTAAAGTTCTTCCTTGACAGAAGAAGCCGTGTCAGGGTCTTCAACCTTGTCGATCCTTTCCACTTTTTTCTTCTTGTTCTTCTTCTTCTCCTGCTCCCTTTCGCGTTGACGGCGCGCCAGCTCCTTGACATCTTCGATATTTTTGCCACCGGCCTCCACAAGCGGATGAGTCTTGCCATACACAATGAAGGCAATGTGGTGTGCTTCTTCGAGCATTTCAACAGCTTGATCATAGAGCTTCTGTTCAACGTACACACCAGCGATGGCGTTCAAAGCAAACGCATAATCAATGGATTTGTCGCCTTCTCTTTGTTTCAGGATGTCTCTGGCCATCGTAGCGGCCGAAAGCGCCTCTTCGGTTTGGCCCAGTTTGGTCTTGACCACCGAGATGTGGATAAACAATTCCGCAATGCCATGGGTCGCCACGTTAACTTCATCGCCTTGGTCTTGCAAAATCTCGTTGTAAACCTCCAGTTCTTTTTGCAGTTGGCCTAGCTTGCCATATGTCTGGCCAATCTTGATGGCTGTCTCGATCGCCGCCTCATGGGTCGCGCCGAGTCCCTTTTTCAGGTGAAACAGAAGCTTTTTGTACATTCGCGCGGCTTTAGCATGTTGTTTTTTGGCGGTGTATGCTTCGGCCAGGTTGCGGATCGAGATGCCATACGATGGATGGGTCGGCCCGTAGATTTTCTTGGCCATTTTAGCTGCGTCCTTCAATACTTCCAGCGCTTCGTCCAGTTGATTGTCCCGCACCAGCGCGTTGCCATAATCGTTGAGCAATTGCGAATACAACGAGGCATCTTGTGCGCGGTCTTTTTGGTCAGTGATATTGTCTCTTTCTTTGCCAAACACACGACTGTGCATGAGCAAAATGGCCTGTCGAAGCTTCTCAATGGAGGTTTGGATTTGGGATTTGTCTTTGAGTTGCAGTGCTTCGTTGCGCAAAGTGCGCACTTTGATGATGGTTGGGTCGTTGTCTCTTTCGCTTTTCGGGATGCCTTGGGTCTCCGAAGAGGAAGAAGACGATGCATCTTCTTTTGCATGGTTCTTCGCTTGCTGCTGGCTCGCAGCTTCGCTTCCCAGCAGTAGAAAAAGCGCCATCAGCGCCAACCCAAGCAGCCACTTGCGTGTCATGCCCATTGTTGACCAAGGAATTCGGAATTAATCGGGAGTGCACGCTGTTGGTTCGAGTAAGTACGTGTGCCCTCTTACATTAAAAACAGCAGCACCATGGATGAGATTGTGTTCCAAAGTGCGGACGGACCGGTGACCAAAGAGAAGCTTTTTCAAGTGCGTGGCTCTTTTCACCAGTCAAAATGGAATGCTAAACTCTTTACTCACCTCTCTCTCTCTCTCTCTCTCTCTCTCTCTCTCTCTCTCTCTCTCTCTCTCTCTCTCTGTCTTTCTTCGGGTATATTTGTTGCTTGTCTTCAACCCGCATGCTCCACCCACCCACAGAGCTTTGAGATTCTGCCCAACCTCATCGAAGTGCTTAAAGACATTTTGTTGGCTGGATCCACGCAAGAAACCACCCGTATCGGCGACATCTCGTCTTCTGTAAGACACCGCACGAACGCACGTTGCGTGGTATGCAAATTCGATGGCTTACAAGCTCTTTATGTGAACTGTTGTCTTCAGGCTGTTGCCATCAAACAGAAGTATGCTGAAGCCTTGAAACTGCTTCGATCGCTTCCTGGCACCGACACCAGTCTCGAAGAACAAGAAGCTGCCATCGCCGAAGCCAAACAGGATCTGCACCGAATCAGGTTCAGTGGATTGCATCCAGCCCGCTGATGGCTATTGCTATGAATGGGGTCTTGGTCTGATTCGTTGTTCTGTGTGACTGGTCTGCATGCATGTATAGTGACCTCATGGAGTTGTACAGCAACACTCTGTACCGCGGAACTGACGAACCTCGCGCGCCAGTTGACGATGCATTTTCACGGAAAATGCTCTGAGCTGGCGTCGAATCTCGTTCGCGAATTGCAGTAACCCACAAAGTCATCAGTTTCGTGCATGAATCGGCACCCCGATGCGTCGTTCACGGAATTGGCCGCCAGTAAAAGTCAGACCAGTCATAAGTTAATCTGCAAGGCACTTGCAAGAACAAAAGAAACCAAGAAACCAATGTGATTCAAGTTTGTCATCAGCATGCGGCGTGGAGTGCTAGTGCAAGCCGACGTAATTGAACAACTTCTTGGAAAACTCGACGCCCAGAAAGCATGCGGCGTTGGCTGGAAACGCACGAAACAAAGCTGTTCCCATGCCCTTGACCAATGCTCCGGGTCCTTCTTCTTTCATCATGACCTCGACGCAATGCAGGATCCCGCGGTATTTGCCCTCTGGTGCGGTCTGGATGCGCGACTTGATGACATCCGGTGGAATAGCAATCATCCAATTGATCATACCGGCAAAGCCACCAGCCATAAACACCGCAAAAGGATTCAGTTTCGACGGGTCCGAACCAGCAGGAGTCAGAGCATATTTGATCGCTTCAAAACCACCAAAGTAGCCCACAGAACCAGGTACATCACGTAGTAAGGTGGCTTCCCATCCTCGGAACACACTCGACAGACCGCCCACACGATAAATCTTCTTGGCACAGTCAATCATGCCGTCATACTCTTTGGTGGCACCACGTTCCACAGCTTGTGCTTGGATCTGCAACAAGCACTTGATGCGCTCACCCGGTGCCATCACAACGGTGGTGGGAATGGCCGAGAAACCGCCAGCAAACATGATTTGACCGATCGAGAGTTTTTCATGATCGGGCGTCTTCATAGCCCAGCGCTGTGTGAGCAAGACACCGCATCCGTCAGTCACACGCGTGCATGGATGCCATTTCACGCAGAACTGCAGCTGCAACTCACACTGAGTTTTTGGCCCATGTCGTAACCCCAAAAGCACGTTGCCATGATGGGTGTCACTCCAACGAGCGGCGCTGACATACCTCGATACAATCCGCGAGGCTACTTGTCGTCAGCAGAAGACGATCAGTGTCAGTCTTGCATCCATTTATTCATCCATCTATCCGTCCAATACCCATCTCAGACACTCACTCCATCCTTGGCCACGATCTTGCGAGCGCAATCCAACGCACCCGTATACATGGGTGGTTGGCCAGGCAGCGGTTTCTCCATGGTTTGCAAGTTGACCTTGATCAAATCCAACGGATGGCCCGTGGCCACCAGACAGACACCGCCGATTCCTCCGGAAAGAAAACTCACTAAACCAGATTGGGCTTTGATCATGCAAATACCCAAGGAGTCATAGACTCAGTCAGTCTCGCTACCACAGACGGATGTACCAACAGATCGGGTCTTTGTTCGGTTCCTTCTTATCCTACCTTTGGGTTGTTTCTGTTCGGTTTCCGTCATGGTTTGCTTTGTGATGTCTTTTGTTGGCGATGAGCGCGGATTTTGGCGGAGTGAGGGGAGTGGAGGAAACGTTGAGTAGCGGTGACTTGTGTCTGGTGATGTTTCTTCTCTGACCTGGATGGGGAGCGAAGAAAGCAGGAGAATGGGAGCTGAACTGAGCGGAGCTATCCCTTGAGCTCTTTTTCTGTCATTCTTTCTTTAGAGACCTAAACGGTGGTCGCAACTCGGCAACGTCAGTATTCGGATGTGCACCGCCCAGCCACCCCCCCCATCACATCATGAGATGGTATGATTGGGACTGGATGACGTTGGCTAAAGTAGCTTTAGCCAACCCCATCCGTCTTCATGGAGAATGATGATCTGTGTGTCATCCCCAAAAGGCAGGCCCTTGATTCCATTTTGCCGCTGCTGCCTGCCATTGACAACATAATGATGGATGCCAAAAGCTACGTTTGAAACGGTTGGTACGATACGATGACTTTGCTGCCTCGGGGCGGGTTCAGTGATGTCAGCTCCGTGGCCTCGTGTCCTCTACGTATTTGACCCGGCATGGACTCAGGTCGTGGGTGTTGAAGCAAGCTCACGAAACCATCAGTCAGCTCGCTTGATTGAACAGACCCAGGCCCCGCTGCTTCGTTCACTCGTTCGTGCGCGTGTCTCTATGCGCCATGGAACAACACAGCAAGCCAGTCGAAGACCCATTCAACAAGGACACAGGCAAAAGACACACAATGTACTGCAGGAATTCGGTTTAATGCAAGCCTAAGTAACTGAACAACTTCTTGGAGAACTCGACGCCCAGAAAGCATGCGGCATTCGCTGGGAACGCACGGAACAGGGCTGGACCCATGCCCTTGACCAATGCTCCGGGTCCTTCTTCTTTCATCATGACCTGGAAACAGTGCAACAGACCACGGTACTTTCCTTCCGGAGCGGTCTGAATACGCGACTTGATGACATCCGGTGGAATGGCAACCATCCAATTGATCATACCGGCAAAGCCACCAGCCACAAACACCGCAAAAGGATTCAGTTTCGACGGGTCCGAACCAGCAGGAGTCAGAGCATATTTGATCGCTTCAAAACCACCAAAGTAGCCCACAGAACCAGGTACATCACGTAGTAAGGTGGCTTCCCATCCTCGGAACACACTCGACAGACCGCCCACACGATAAATCTTCTTGGCACAGTCAATCATGCCGTCATACTCTTTGGTGGCACCACGTTCCACAGCTTGTGCTTGGATCTGCAACAAGCACTTGATGCGCTCACCCGGTGCCATCACAACGGTGGTGGGAATGGCCGAGAAACCGCCAGCAAACATGATTTGACCGATCGAGAGTTTTTCATGATCGGGCGTCTTCATAGCCCAGCGCTGTGTGAACAAGACACCACATCCGTCAGTCACACGCGTGCATGGATGCCATTTCACGCAGAACTGCAGCTGCAACTCACACTGAGTTTTTGGCCCATGTCGTAACCCCAAAAGCATGTCGCGAAAATCGGCGTGACACCCACAAGCGGCGCTGACATACCGCGGTACAATCCACGAGGCTAAATGATCATCATCAACACCAACGAGGGCAAAGTCAGTCATAAGTCTAACTCATCACCTGGATGGATCCAACACATCACTCACTCCGTCCTTGGCCACGATCTTGCGAGCGCAATCCAACGCACCCGTGTACATGGGTGGTTGGCCAGGCAGCGGTTTCTCCATGGTTTGCAAGTTGACCTTGATCAAATCCATGGGGTGGCCCGTGGCCACCAAACAGACACCGCCGATTCCTCCGGAAAGAAAGCTCACAATCCCGGACTGGGCTATTCCATTCAAGAACCACAATCGTCAATGATGTCACGGTCCAAAACCAGCTTGCTCCATGCATGGGGAGCCAGTGACCCCTGTGCATCCGTCTCTTCAGGATCAATATCATGGGATGAAAAGCGATGCAATAGGGCGCCCTCTTTTCGTTTCTCTTGTGCTCGCTCACCTTTGGGCTGTTTCTGTTCAGCTTCCGACATGACTTGTTCGCGTGGTTGAGGGGGTATTCGTTCGTTTTAGGTGGCCTTGTCGAGTGGGTGCGATCGAGTCGACAAGAACGAAAATGAGACCCAAAGCGATCGATCGACCCTGTCTGCCTGCCCCTTTGGCTCGCTTGCTCACTTTCTTTCTTCGAAAGAAGAAACAAGGTGGGTCGGAGTGCCGGGCGTGAAATCGAACCAACGAAAGAGCTACATGACCACCCCGCGCTGTAAAAAAAGCAGTGCAGTATTCTGACGTGCACGCGTCGGAAGGGAGCCTTCGATACCCAAACTACACTTCAAGGAAAACCCTACTAAAAGCCATACGTGTATAAAGTGGTGCAGGTGCCTGAGAATCCCATCAGGTTCTGGAGGACAGGTGGTTCCTGCAAGAGAGTGCTGAACTCTTTTGTTGCCTTGATAACAAGGAAGAGTGTGGTCGATTCGTGATGTGAACTGCAAGGGTTGCTGGCGGGGGGGGAATTGAATGCACGGCCACAAGCAAGCAAAAAAGACTTGGTTGTATATGACGTATAGCAAGATGAATACCTTGTCAAGCCCACGAGGTCTTTTGTTTTCCTAGGCGCCCAGCAAGAATCACATGCACCACTGGCATCTTCTCGAAGCCTTGGTATTGTTTTGTGGTGATGAATCCCTTGTTTCGTTTTGCAAGTGCGGGCCACTCACAAAGCCACAATGCGGAACCACACGTGTTGGAATGCAGCTACGGCAGGACAGGCAGGTCGCATCCATTCTCTTGGGTGGATACAGTCGGACCAATTTTTGCTTTTCTTGTTGGTTGTTGCTTTCAAAAATCACCCAAATGTGACCCAACACATTCCCATCATTTGCCACGTAAATGGTTCCATGCCATCGACCGCTCAAGCTTGACCAGGGTATCCGCGTAATGGTACACTGTACCTACCGACAGGTACCATGTACCGCTTCTGCGTGGCCCACGAGTCTTTTTGACTTTGGGTGTCTGGGACTGAGTGTCGCCCAAGTCAGCTGGTTCTTTTTCCCAGAAGAAAAAACACCTTTTCATCAAGCACTCACTTTCCAATTGGTCCGCTTGTGCGCAAGTGGAAGAGACTCGGGACCCGACCAACTGCAGCCGTTTGGTCCGGAAGTGGGGTGGGGTGTGTTGCGCGTCCAGTGGAGCCCATCAAGAACGTTTGTTGTGAGAGCCAACGACTTGAAGAAGAAGAGCCAACGCAATTGACAGCTTGGCTTTGGTGTGTGTCTGTTTGTGTGTGCTTTGGGCATCCAGCAACGTTGCACTGAACTGTGCCCATTGGCCCACTTGCCATTGCATTTATCTTGCTGCAAAGTGAAGAGCAGGTTTTGACTGAATCCAGCTGAAGCCAAGTGAATTGACTGGTGGTGGCAACAGGTGACAGACTGAAGTTTGATGATGAATGGTCCAACCTGCTATGCCAGTACGCCCTCGGCAAGGACTTTGGCCCAACGCCTTGCCAAGTCCTCGTCACCATCGTCGCAAGATGCTACCTGCGACACCAACAATAATGGCACACAGCGATCACGACAACGCAAATCGTCGTTGCAAGAAGATTGCGACTTGTTGTCGAGTGGGTTAAAGGAGAATTCCCAGTTGGAAGCGATTTTGCATGGAATGCAAGTGGTACTTCCACCAGCAAACCGAAGTGCTGAAGGTGTTGATGCGCCATTGACTCCTGCAGCATCGCCGGTGAGTGGTGGTGGTAGTGGTCGTTCGTTGTTTGGTGGTGTCAAGCGACCAAGATTGCCCAGTGCAGAAGTGCTGGAGATGGTGCTGGAAGAATCAGAGGACACGCGAGGCCTGAAAAAGAAGAAGATTTGTGGCTTTTCGTGTGCAACAGGCAGTGAGGGTTCTCGTGCAACAGCACTATTAGTGATCAAGCCGCAATTACAAAAAGAGTTGGAGTCACGCAAGGGACTTCTCGGCAATGCCAAGTGCAGCGGAACAAATAGCAGTACAAACCTTCTCCGCCGCAAGAAGAAGACCAAGCAACAGCACCAACAGTTGAATTATTTTGCTATTGCCAGTGCGTTTCATCGTGCCGCCATGGAGCGTAAGAACGAGATTTGTTAGTTATTTCTATTGTATACTTTTTCTCCTAACTTAAGTCACAAAGCCGACAGAATCTATACTTTACTTGTTGCCAAAAGCAATCCAAGAGCTACTGGTTGCACATTTGTACAGTTTGTGAGCAACGCTTGGGCTTGTTTGGATGGAGATGGAAGCAGCTGATGGACACGGATGATCACCTGATCAATAGACATTGAGGCTCGAATAGAGTGGATCGATTCCTTGCCATGTGGTGCAATCGGTCGTCAGCACCAGCTGGATGGTGCACTTGGATTGTTGCATGAGCCTAGTCATGCTGATTCCACTCAGCTGACAGCCAAAAAGGAGATGTGACCCAACACCCCACGAACAGATGCGACCTTCAATGTGGATGGGATGCGCCAGCCGATCTTTTCGCGCCAAACCAAAGTGACACACAGCTCTTGGAACTCCAACAGCTCACCAACCAGTGGCTATTACTGTACACCGTAACACTGTAGCAGTACAGTAGGCATACAGTAGTTGCATCGATACGGTGTACCTACAAAACCAGTTGATCGGATGAGCCAATCACAGCGCTCGTTGCTGTCACAAAAACGAAAAATTCCAAAAATAGCCACGACGCCATGAAAAGTTCCAGTCAACAACCGACCAGCAACGGTTTGCTGGATCGTTTCTTTTCGGCGCACTTGAAGCATACCAACACGATGACAACGCTGGCCAGTTGAGTCACTCAAGCAAACTTGATCACTGTAGTGTCCTAGTGAGGGGCTGCTCTGGCTGTTGTTGCCTGTTTATCAGTCGATTGACCTGGCCTCTCGTTTGGAGCGAGCTTTGTGTTCTCGTGCGAAATTGTGGGCGTGCAAGTATTAATACTACCAGAGTCTAGCCGAGTCATTCCACTGTGACGAGAGGTGTCATCGCGCTCGTTCGTGACGCGCGCACGCTCGCACGCCGCCCATCCCAAGAGACTCTGGACAATCCCCGACGCCACCAAAAAAAAAGAAAATGGCATGCCACAAAGCACAAGAAGAAGAGTCCAAATCCAACAAACTCTGGTACCTGGGGGTGATCCTTGCCATCTTGGCGTCTCTCAGCACCAACATGGGCGTCAACCTACAAAAGTATTCGTTCATGAAAGAAGCCAAGAAAAGCGTCATCAGCAAACGATCCTACCATCGACAACCTGCCTGGGTCATTGGATTGATTTTGGTCGTTGCCGGTGGACTCTTTGACTTTGTGGCGCTGGGATTTCTTCCGCAATCCCTGGCGACTCCCATCGGTGGTTCCACGATTGTTGCCAACGTGGTTTTTGCGTCTGTGTTCCTCAAAGAAAGGTTTACAAGAGTTGTAAGTCCTGAAGCTGTTGATCTTGTGATCCAGCGCACTGATGCGCCCTCTCACACTGGAGGGGTTTTATGACAGGATGCCTTTGGCACCACACTGGTGCTCGCTGGAATACTGCTCGCAGCGATGTTCTCGAATGCTGAAAGCAGTTGTTACACAGCCAGTCAGATCTACCACATTTACATCAAGGTTCAGGCGATCCTGTACAAAATCGTCATGCTCATCGTATGTACAGCAACGTACTTTGGGGC
The DNA here is from genome assembly GCA_027475765.1 of Paralagenidium karlingii. NCBI lineage: Eukaryota > Oomycota > Peronosporomycetes > Paralagenidium > Paralagenidium karlingii. Next base: position 28,921 of record JAMFLO010000060.1, on the reverse strand, counting down.
AAGAAAAATGGAGTGGACACTCAAACACAAAGGCCATTCGTCACCAGCCTACAAACGTTTTGCCAAAGTATGAGTTTCTCCATGAAGCCGTCAATCTCATCTCATAGCCTCACTGTCGGGTGGTGGTTGATGCTGTCAATTAGCTCCATTCAATCGCGTATCCAGCGCTTTCGGGGATCTTTGGTGCTCAATCGGTGTTGCTGTCGAAATCGGTGGCTGAACTCATCAAGACCACCGCCACTGGAGACAACCAAATGAAACAAGTTGGAGTGTACCTCATTGCGATTCTCATGCTTGTGTGTGTCTTTCTTCAGGTACAGTAGTTGTGGAACATTCTTGATGCTCTCACACCAGTTTAGTATTGATCTTGTTGGAATGGGTCTCTTGGCCAACGTGTCAGATTCATTTTCTTGCCCATGGTCTCCAGTCATTTGATGCTGTGTTCATTGTTCCAGTGTTTCAAGTGGGTTTTCCCTTCCATCATTCCAAGGCTGCAAACTCTTGTGGCTTGAACTGAGCTCTCTGTTGCTTTTGACACTAGTGTTTCTTTATCGCGATCTCGGTGCTTGGTGGTGGTGTATACTTTGACGAGTTTGACGCCATGAGTACATTACAGGTGAGTGTCATGGCGCTCTCTTCGGCGGTGTCATCAGGTGCTGACTGGGTTGTGCATTGGCGGCACTGCTATGGCTAGCTTTGCATGTTCTTCTTGGGTGTCGGTATCACTCTGACGGGTGTGTACGTGCTTTCACGACGAGACATGAAGTCGCTCAAACCCATTGGCAAGATGCGCGCTGGAGTCAAAATGGTCATTTTCATTGCTCGTGCACAACGCCATGCGAGAAGAACCTCAGTGAATCGAATTCAGCTCAAAGACTGCAAAGACAAATCCAAAGTGTATCCGTTCACCGGTGGCGCTCACAGCCAAAGTGAAGCAGTGAGTCCACCAGCCGCACCACCCGATTCCATCGATGGACAAGAAAAATCGTCATCGGAATCCGGTGCAGTGCATCGCATTCAACATTTGAATCCATTGAAGGGCATCAAGACGTCCAAGATCGTACCGATCGCACACGATCCAAACAACCCTGCAGCGGCTCGAGCCCACGATTCTAGCAAGATGCGAAGCAGTCAAATGCCCACCGATGAAAACAGTTGTCAAGAAGACGACAGCTCAGATGAACCACAGCAATCCCAAGGCGATGGTAGCGGTAGAGGTGGTGGTGGAGGCACCGGGTCAGTGCATAGCAGTGAGAAAATGCTGTAGGTGCAGTTTCCTCTCTTTAACGAGCGATTTGAATGTGTTTAAAGACCTCAATACCTTGCGAATCAGTTTTGAATGGGACCTGTATCGATCAAAGCGTGCTAGTCGATACCTTTTGGTAATGACCTCCTCCGGTGAAGCAGGCAACAAATAGCTATTCATCCTTCATTGCTTCACGTCGGTTCACTCCATAAATGCACAAAGTATCCTGGTTAACAAGGTGATGCTCACTCGATGGCATTCCTCATGGGAGAATGGCACAATCTCAAAAGGTGTCTTGTTCTCATAATCACAGTCAGCAAAAAACAACACAAGTGCCACGCGTGTCGGGTGGCGACAATTTTCATTCTCTTCCTCCTCCTCACTCTTCTTCTTTTGTTTGTCTCTCTCTCTATGCTCGGTAATCAAATACTTACGAGCTCTTAGCGTAGCTTTTGCGAATACAATCCATCAAATGGCCATTGGGATCCTGCGGTTGAACAAAATCGAATTGTTGGCCCGTGATGAGTTCATACAGCATGATGTACCGACGTGACAGTTCCACGATCAGTTCTTTCGGTGCTTCGGGCAATACTTTGTCATTATAGGGATCACATCGTTCCTTGAACCAGAGTCGCAGAAACTCTTTGTCAATGGACTCTGGTGCTTTGCCCTCTTTCATGCGTTGCTCGTACGAGTGGGCGACCCAGTAACGACTTGAGTCGGGTGTGTGCACTTCGTCAATGAGGCAGATCTGGCCATCCGCATCTTTGCCGAATTCGTACTTGGTGTCCACCAGAATAAGTCCACGGTGGGCTGCTTGTTGTTGGCCAAACGCGAACAATTCGAGCGTCTTTTGCTTGCAATAGTCCCATTCCTGTTGGGTCATACGCCCACTGGCGACAATTTCTTCGCCCGAGATCAATTCATCATGGTCGGCGTCTTTGGTGGTGGGCGTGACCAGGTTCTCTGGAAGCTTTTGATGCTGCACGAATCCTTCCGGCAGCAGATTACCACAAAAGTTGCGGCAACCTTTTTGATAATTGGTCCACATCGAGGTGCTAGTGGAGCCAGTGATGTAGCCGCGCACCACAAACTCGACGCTAAACACCTTGCATTTCTTGCAGCGCATCACGGACGGATGGGGCACTTCCAGCAAATGATTGGGCACAATGTGCTTGGTGGCATTGAACCACCAGACACTGGTTTGGGTCAGCACCTGACTCTTGAAGGGGATGCTGGCCAGCGCACGGTCAAACGCACTCTGGCGGTCCGTCGTGATCAGCAGCAAGTCCTTGTCAAACACGTAGAGGTCGCGAACTTTGCCGATCACATGCTCAAACGCCGGCAGGTCCTTGGCGAGCGGCTGCAGAGAAGTGGACGTGATACAGAACTGGGGTTCGATGAGCCCATCTGCCACGTACTGCTTGGTGCGGACCTCGGCCTGTTCCAAGACGGTCTGCGTCGAAGAGCCGCTCATGGGTCGTTTTGGTTTGCTTGCTGATCCTCTAGTGCTGGGATGCGCCGATGAGAAAGGAAGAATGATGGCGAATCACTTTCGAGTCAACCGCATGAGTCTAAAGTGCGTGTCAGAGCCAGTCAAACCACGACTTGAAACTCATGGAATACGGTACACAATGAGATACTGCACAATGGTGTGTCGCCCAAACGTGCCACACGAACTCAAAACACTGCTTCACCTGCGAGGTTGGGGGTGGATCATAAACCTCTCAGAATGAATCCCGACGATCCATCCCCCAATCCAGCATCCAGGATTCATGATCCCATCATCATCAAGACATCGCGCATTGCATCATCGACACTGTTCCATCGTGGGTACCATCGGAGTGGTACTCGTGCTTGCGTTCGGTGGGTGTGAAGAGACAAGCCGTTTGTGTCCCTCCGCCTTTTAAAAGGTGAAGAGACAAGCAAACAGCTCAAAGGTGCCCAAAGCCAGAAAGAAAAGCAAGGATCGAGGGGTAGGGGATCACTTAGTTGAGCTACGCACTGTGCAGCGTGCCTGCCTGCCTGCCTTGCCAGCGCGCATCACTCGCAAAAAGAGACAAGCGACGAAGTGCAGTCAGAAAGTGCAGTGAGCTCGAGCTCTTCAACCCGAAGGGTTTTGGTGGCTCCCCAAACGCTGTGCTTCAATTGAAGAGATGCCTGCGGAGGGGGTCAAGGGACACTCACTCTGTCTTTCGAACAAGGGAGCAACCCTCGCTCCCCCTCCTACGTGGCCAGAAAGCGACATGTAAGCGAGTGAGGATCCATGCTCGCCGCCGCCAACCAGTCAGCGTAGCCGTTCGTTTGTTTTCCCAGGGTTTTAGCTGCGTCCCTCGCTTCGCTCCCATGACGCCTTGAAATGGCACATGCTCATGACAATCATGGCATCCACGGAATCAGGATGGACCGCCATGCATTTCAGTGGCATGGCATGGCATCTGGCGCCACATCAAATAGGACGATTTTTCGTGTTTTTTCTCTTTTTAAAAAATGACAAAAAATAAAAACAAAATGGCAAAGAGCTAAAGAATCCAAAAAACTCACACGGCATTTCACACTTGAACCACACTTGCACAGATATCGCTTGCTTCTCAGGCCATTCCTCTCCATGGCTCTCTGGGTTGTGTTCTCTCGCTTGCTCGTTGTTTCATCCTCATGCATCAACCTAGCAGAGAATGGAACTCAACGACATGCTGGTCTGCTGTTTGCTCGATGGAGAAGAGGAAGTATCCATAAAGGAGGATCCGTCGGCACGTGGCGCTTCGTCTGAAGGCACGCCGGTGCTTGTGCCCGCTGAGGTCTCAAACGACGACAGAGTGGCTCCAATCTCTTGTTCCTCATCTTCGGGCTCGGGTTCTGGCTCTTCTGCATCCATGTCGACCGGTTCCGCCTCCGCTTCGCCGTCCTCCATGGGGCTGGACGGTCGTCGCTTGCATTTAGCGCGATTGCCTCGCTTGATGAGTTCTTCACTGGAAGGTGATGCCAGACGACCAGCCGAGATGCCCTTGGCGGCCGTGTTGGGGTCCTTCATGATGCAATCCAGCGTGCACTCAAAAGCGGCGATTTTCTTGGCAATATACTCGCGGTTGGATCCTTTCGCGACCAGTAGCGACTCCTTGAGCATATCAATGCTTTTCTGGAGACTTCGAATCTGACGATGCGGCCAGCGTTGAATGCCGTAGCGTCGACAAATCTTCTTCAAAAGTGTCGCACAAATGCCAAACTTGCGGGCTACGGCGGCAATGGGCATGTTGAAACACTTGCGCAAGTCCTCCAGTTGTACCACGGGACCGTACCGCTTACTTCTCTCGGCTGGGGAATGGCTTGGGGCGATCACGCCGCCACCACTGGCATGATACAAAGCCGAAGCCACAGGGCTCACCGTCGTGAATTGTGGCTGCAATTCCGAAGAGCTCGGCATACTGACTGTGAGGTCCATTTTCGTTCGGTACATGCCTGGCATCGACGCCCCCACAGCAGGTCCATTGGAAGAAGGCGCCAATCGTGCATTGGGTGGCATCTTCATCATTTGCATCGCGACGGCATCCAACGTGATCCCCGCAGTTGACGTCGAACTCGAAGATGTCATAGTCGCATTCGCCATGTACCCATTAGAGATCATGGAGGACGGCATCCCAGAGACCATCATAGGCGACGATGACGAAGGAGCCATCGAGGACGAGGAGGCACCAGGCCACGCGGACATGCTCATTTGTTGTTGTTGTTGTTGCTGCTGCTGCTGCAATTGCATACGTTGTTGTTGTTGCGGATCATCGAGCTCTTGCGTCACTTTCTCACTCTTGAAGGTCAACAAGATCTCACTCAACGCCTGCTCTTCGTCACTCAGTCCCTGCCACATCAACTTGTTGGTAGTTGCTCTCTCTGGAGGGGCAGCTGGGGCATCTTCACACACGGTTGCGACTTGCATCATGGCACTCATCGTCGTCGTCTTCCTTTGCGCTGCGTTTGCTATCGTTCGTCCTTCGCTTTCCCCCTTCTGTTCGTTCGTTCTGACCGTCACGTTGCCTCTCACCAACTGAACTGGCACTGACACTGGCACTTGCTGCCCCTGGCACCGCTCCACACGCCACTCCGCACCTCTCCTTCCGTGGTCTGAGTCTTCCCTCAACCTTTGTTTTGTCTTTTGGCGTGTCGAACGCTTCGATTTTTTCGAGGCACTTGCTCTCACTATGGTGATGGGGAGTGACTGGCAACGTGTACGAAGGGGGAAGGGGGGGAGGAACCTTACCACCTTGACCTGTCGACGCTTTATGCACCAGACAAAGTGTGCTACCGTGCCCTTCCCCCCCCTCTGCTCCGCTTTGTTTTGGCACTCCGGTTCTGTCCGCTCCCTACTCCACAACAAGCACTTCAAAAACCTCTTAAAACTGATTCGATTTGCACCCACCACTTTCATCAAGTTCCCATCACCACTCACTTTTTTTCCATTCTTTCTGGGTTTTCGGTACGGTATGATGACGTACTGTAACTTGGAGCAACTCGTAGAGATTCTACCCTGTCTCTCCGCAAACGTGTCTGCCCACCTGGGTGACCGTCACTCCACCATTCAAAGGCAAAGAGCCAACAGCACTCGATCTGGGACAGGGCATGTCCCCACCCCAATTTCATGGGATTGAAGCAAGATATCTGCCTCTTTATTATGTCACCAACAGTACGGCGTCTCTTCATTAGTTTTGTAAGGTCTTGGGGACCCCCCTGTCAAATCTGATGCCCCACATTTGGTGTGGCAGTGATGTGTCGCTGAAGTTGGTGGCATCCATTGGCATTGGTACCACACCACCAGACTTGTGGAGGGAGTGTTTCACCCACAAGAACGTTCTACAGCGTTTCGGAGCCTTCTGCTGATGTGTCCTACACCATATTTGGGGTGCACCACGTAAAGGATTCAGCTGTTTTGACGCCCAAAGAGCAACACTCCAAAACGGCGGCAACCTTGCGAATTGGAGCAGTTGGAGTCGATTGCTTTGGTACGCCACCACTTTTCGACTTGTACTCGCGCCGCCCTTTTGCAATTTGCTAGCGACCTTCTTTTCTTTTTGCTTGACACAACTTCCCCTCCCCAGTGGATTTCAAAATGGCTGCTTCGATTGCTGAAGACAACCTGCTCTTTGGAGTACCCAAGAAAGGCCGACTCTACGAAAAGATCCTCAAGCTCTTAGAGGGCGCGGGATTGGATTATTCACGGGTACGAAGAGTGGACTTGGGCGTGCAGGACCTGCTTTGGATCACTTTCCACCACCATCTGATCACATGGGGAGCCAAAAGGAGCCTCTTGATGGGGAGGTTTTGTGCATGGGCAGTTGCATTTTGCGGTTGCAGTGTGCTTGATGGCAGACACATGATAGCGCTAGATTGTTGATGAGCGATCAGCTCACTTTGGCATCAGATCATCTCATGACAAGCGATGGCTCATCTCGTGTGTGTGTGTGTATGTACTCTGTTGTGTTATCTGCTCTCATGGATGGTTTTAGCCAAGTCGCGTGGACATTGCGGAATGCACGAGTCTGCCGGTCACGTTGGTGTTTCTTCCCGCTGCCGACATTGCAGCGTACGTGGGCGAAGGCAACGTGGACATTGGGATCACGGGCCAGGACATTGTGGCGGAATCCGAGACCAACGTGGTGGAATTGATGAAATTGGGCTTTGGCAAGTGCCGACTGGGCGTGCAAGTGCCCGTCAAGGACGCCATCACGGACCCAGCCACACTGGCTGGCAAGCGCATTGTCACGTCTTTTCCAAACGTCACGGCCAAGTACTTCAAGCAATTTGAAAAAGACGGCCAACGGACAAGTGAGAGCACGGTTTGCTAAGTGCCTGTTGTCATAGCTCGTGGGGACTCATCGTATCGTGTACTTGTTGTTGTGTGCAGAGATCAAATATGTCTCTGGATCCGTCGAAGCCGCCTGTAGTCTGGGTTTGGCCGATGCCATTGTGGATCTAGTCGAGACCGGCACCACCATGCGCGCCGCTGGGCTGGAGTTGCTCTCGACCGTGCTGCAGACCGAAGCCGTGCTGATTGCCAACCCACACACCAAAAACCCCAAGCTGGTGCACAAATTGCACCAACGAATTCTTGGATACCTCACAGCCACCAAGTACAAGATGGTCACCTACAACATCGCCAAAGACCGCATCGACCAGGCCAAACAAATCACACCTGGAAGAAAATCGCCGACCATCAATCAACTCATGGGCGGGGAATACGTCTCGGTATCAGCCATGGTCAACAAGGACGAAGTGTCGGATATCATGGACCGGCTGCAGGAAATTGGCGCAACGGATATCGTGCTGTTTGACATTGAGAACTGTCGCGCGTGATTCTAATGCGCTCAAGATACAACGCCATTGAACACATGACCTCTTGTTCTTCGTTCGTCTCTTCTTCTCCCATCGTTGTGCGTCACTCATAGCTGGACGCTGACGACCGGCGGATGGCTCGCAATTGCCAACGACCGTGCCTTTGGAATCCCCGAGTGAAACCTAAATGGCTGCGGCGCTTGCATCTGCCATGGATGTCTGGTCGAGCTGGAACTGACCCTGGCTGATTGGGTGGCTGCGGTCGTCCGATGATCTCCTCGAGATCGTGAAGAGAACGAGGCCGTTTGGCTTTGCCTGGCCAATGACTTGGTCAGGTCGTCTTGTCGATCAGTGTCTGCTTCGCTGTGGGTGTCAGTGGTGTCGAGTCCAAGGCACGAGATGGCCATGCGCTCCTGGTGCATGCGCAGTTTGGCGCGAAGATCGCTGTGCATCACCGTCTGCTGTTGCCAACTCTCGTCGACGAGTTGGCGCATGGATCGGCTCAGCACGCCGCTAGGATCTTGGAGGGTGCTTGGTGCTGGCGGTGGTGGTGGTGGTGGCTGTTGCACGGTCGGCATGACAGGTTGAGTCGGACTCGTGGGGGGTCGCAAGTTACTGGCTGTCCTATCACTGGGCAATCCAGCGGTTGTCGGCTGTGCATTCGTCATGGTAGGCAGCGCTGTGCATGTCCGTGTTTCGTATCCGCTACCCAAAGATGCGGCCATTGCTGGTGCTAGTGCTGGTGCTATACCAGGCATCTGCATTGCTACACCGTTTGGGGGCGTGTTGACGTGGTTGACCCGACTGCTGGCTCGGGACGTTCCTTTCTTGGTGTTCAACAATTCGCGGCGCTCCTGCACAAGACGAGAGCGGGTGGCATCCATTTGTTTCATCAACCCAAGCAAGCGAAGCGCCGTGTCTTCATTGGCTTGACCTTTTTGCTGCATCGCACGCTCTTTCATGGTCAATTGCTGCCATTGGGTTTGCAATTCTTGTTGCTGTTGTTGTAACTGCATTTCTCTTTGGTGCATCTCTTTGCTCTCCAGCGCGCTCTGGCGGGTCATTTCTTCGACCTGATGGGCCAAATCCATCAATTGGCGCTTGCTGGCTTCGACTTTTTGCTGGGTGAGCTCGAGTTCGTGGAAATCCGTCGCGTAATGGGCAATTTTGTCGTCGATGCGTTGCTGCAAGAGCTCCAATTGGTCTCGTTTGGCCTGGATTCTTTCGTCTTCGGCAAGCCATTTGGCGCGTTGCAACTCTTGTTGATGCAGAAATTCTTCGCGAAGCGCACAGAATTGCGCACGTTCATCGTACAACTTGCGTTCCAGTTCTTGCAGTTCTTGGCTTCGATGAAACAAACGACTCTGGTTCATGCGCACGTCCTGCAGGTAACTCTGCATGCTCTTGGTCACCAATTGATGGCTGGTCTCGGAAGCCTTTTGCAGCACCTGGCTCTGGCTCTGGAAATGGCTGGCCAACTCGTCGAGTCGCAATTGTTCCATGCGCAAGCGCTCTTTTTCCTCAAAGTTGACGCTCGCGAGATGCCGAATGCCATGCTCCAGCGTGCTCAAGAGCGTTTGAAGCCGAAAGCATTCTTGCTGGGCCTGGCTGGCAAAGGCCTTGGACGATCCTTCCAGGTGGGTGATCATGCGAAGCCTCGAGTCGTTTTCCAACTGGCTACGCGCGTCCACTTCTTCTTTTTGCGCGCAAACGCTGGTCTCCAACACGCGAAGCCCCGAAATGGCCACCCGCACTTCTTTGACCAGTTGTTCGACGTTGCGTTGGCTCTGGGAAGCTTCTTGTTGGGCTTTTTGCTGGAATTCAAACGTGAGCTGCTGGTGTTCGCGCTGCAGCGTCTGGTTCAGATGTTGACTCTCACCAAGTGCCTGTTTGGCCTGCAATAGCTCTTGTTGAAGCGCGTCGTTGCGCGATTTCCATTGGTCCAGTTCTTGCATGCGCTGGCTGTCGCGTTGGTTCGCCATGTCCACTTGGCTCTGCAACAGGTTCTTGTCTTTGGTGAGCTGTGTACGGTCTTGCAGACAGCTCTCGTGGGTGGTTTGAAGAGCAGAAAGCTTGGCGTCGCGTTGACGTAGCTGGATCTCAAGATCTTCCTTGTCTTTGGTGAGCTGGGAGATGATGGAAGTGAGCTGTTGGATCTCACTTTGCTGGGTGGCGATGGTTTGCTCGTGGCCGACACAAATGAAAGTCGACAGTGGTGGCGTAGGTGCAGGTGCAAGTGAAGGCATTGGGAACGGTGGGGCTACCACAGCAGAAGATGGTGGAGTCGTCGCGATACTTGGCTGCGCACCAGCAGCTGAGGCAGTATTTGGTGCATTGCCCGGACTTGTCCCGTCGTCTTTGGGACTTGGAGGAGCACTACTTCGGTGCGTATGCTCCTCCGCAACGGATGGTCTTGGAGCTTCTGGTGTTGGAGGTACTTGCTGGTGAACTGATGCAGAAGATGGTGAAGAGGATCCCATCACTTGGTCAGCAAATGTGACTCGCTTTGGTGGTGGCGGTGGAGAAGGAGACGGAGGCTCAGTCACAACAGCAGCAGCAGCAGCGACCGAGTCAATCATGCCTGCTTTTATCGGTGGAGAAGAACGTCGTCCAACATGACTCTCTTGCGGGGACGGTTGACTACCACCGTCCATAGGATCGTTCTTGGTGTTGGCTTGAGCAATGCTGTTTCGCTTGGGCGAAGAAGAACCTGGCGATGGAGGAGGTGGTGACGGTGGTGGCTGGTGCTGCCCAACCAACGAACTTTGATGGCTTTTTCCTCCAGGAGAAGTCTTCATCTCGGTTTTGGGTGACGGCGGTCGTTGTACCACCAGGTTCTCGGCACCGACTGCTGCACTGGGTCGTCTTTCGCTAGCAGTTGCTTTAGGAAACAGAGCGGCGAGCAGACTGCTCGTCGCATCTTCATGGGGAACACCTGCATTGGGATGGTCGGTCTTGGTGCTGACTGTGGGGTCTTTGCCCTTGGCTTTGTCTTTGTCTTTGTCGTTGTCTTTGTCGCGTGATCGACGCCGTACGATGGGCTCTTGCAGACCAACTTCGCGAAGAAGATCGTCCCCCAGTGAACCCGACGATCCCATCGCAGAAGCTCTTGAGGTCGTGGTGGTGGTAGGCACTTCACTCGTCGTTGTCGTTGAGGATGGCTTGTCCTCCTTAGATCTGGTCCGCTGGGAAGACGACCCCGGTAGCAACTCATCCAGCAGATCTCGAGTCGAGAATGGTGTCAAAGTCGCAGCGGAAGGCGTTGCCAACGCTGATGGCTTGGTTTTGTCGTCTTTTGGTTCCTGTGAAAGTTGCTTCGGGTGGTCCAAGGCCGAAGACGACGACAACAGCGATGACGAAGCCTCTGGCTCGATCGTCACCGGCCTCTTGTCGCTTGCCGTCGGCTCTTCCTTTGGTTTATTGCGCTGCGAAGAAGATGGGAACAGCTCCGAGAGCAAATCTTCTTTGGCTTTGGACAAATCAGTCATGGAAGAAGAGGAAGCAGCAACCGTGGAAGCAAGCGACGACTTGTGGTGGTCCGACGAACCTGTGGATGAAGCTGAGGCTCTGGTGGAGTCCGAGTCCCCATCACCAAGCGGGGGCTTTTTGGGTTTCGACTCGAACAACCAGTCCAGATCTTTTTTGGCAGAGCTCTTGGTGCTGCTGTCTTTGTCGCTGGCTGGTTTGGCAAACAAGTCTTGCAACGGATCATCTCTCTTGGCGGTGGCTCCGGTGGAATCTCTGGCTCCTCGCTGGGCTCGTCTCGAAGAAGAAGATGATGAAAAGGATGGAATATACCCAAAGTCTTCGGTCGTGTCGGCGGAGACTGCTTCTTCTCGCTGAGGTTTAGAGGTTGACTCTTCTCTGGGGCCTTCACTGAAGAAAGATGCGTCTAGAGCAGGTGCTTTGGATGCTTTCGCTTTGGTGTCTGGCGCAGGCGGAAGAGGCGACTGCGCAATCGAGAACTGTTCAATCGTGGCGTCTTCGTTGTCGGTGGTCAAGGCAGAAGTCGAAGCGCCTGACGTTGTGGTGTCCTTGGCGCTTCCAATCTCTTCTTCGTCCTGTGCGAGATCAAAGGCTGGCTTGGACTTGGATGAGTCTGGCATTTTGGCTTTGGTGGAGGATGATGGGTCCTGCTTGTTCTTGGACGCATTTGTGCCAGAGCCCAAGAGACTCGCGAGAATGTCGTCGTCTTGGTCATCAAACGTGATGTCTTTGGCAGGCAGCGGTGCACGTCGCACTGGTCGCTCTGGCAGCTCAAAGTCGGCTACCGAAGCACTCGTATTCGACTTGAAACCTGCGCTGGGCACTTTGTCCCAATCGTCATCATCATTGTCGAATGGCTTTGGCTTGGTCTTGTCATCAAACGAGTCCACAGGATCGTCGAAGCTGCTGTGCCGCTCAAGACTCGTGCTCTGGGCCAAGTCCTCCGAGTCGTCTTCTTTGCTCGGTTTCTTGGAGGATTTGGACGACGACGAAGACGAAGCAGAAGACTTCTTCTTGGAGTGCGAGGAGCTCTTGGAACTCTGTCGCCCCAAGAGCCCAACAAAGCAGAAAAAAGAGCGTTAGTGAGGAGCTCATGCAGCAGCCAGATGACGTCTCGGCTTGCCTTGGATTTGCTGCTCGACTTGTCCTTGGAATGCTTGGACTTGGTCAAACTTGAGCCACCTTTGTTGCTGCTGGAGGCACTGGGTGTCGTGTCGCTGAGTAGTTCATCAAGATCGAAATCCAACGAGGCATCGCCAATGCCGCCACCACCACCACCACCGCTACTTCCACCTCGAATGTCAATGAGACCCCCAGTCAGGTCCGAGTTTTTGTTGGTCTTTTTGTCTTCTTTTTTGCCCAAAGGAGCCAATCCGCCAAGCGACGACATGCCGCGCAAGCCACCGGAGTGGAATCGCCCAGTAGAGAGAAAGAGCTAGCAGTCAGCGGTGAGAGTGCTCGGTAGCTAGCTTCCTGGTTGCTTGCACTTCCGTGGAGCTGCTCCAAGAAGACCAACAGAAAGAGAGACGAAGAACACCAACGTCACCACGACTCTTGCGGCAATGCAGAGGTGGAGTTGGTTGTAACCGATGTCCACCAGCAGTGTCAGTCACGTTTGGTTGCACGCTGACGCTTCGCGTTGAGTTCTTGGTGTTCTGCCTGCTGGCAGACAAACGCAACAGACCAAACAACGCCATGTAGAGCAGTGGAGACGGTAGCAGGTGGGTTTCCTGCGCTTGGAGAGAGTGCTCTTCACCTACGATTTCTTCAGACCATGGTCTGAAGAAATCGTAGGTGAAGACCAGGTATGACAGCCGTTCAAGGTCCTGGTGTCGACCAACGACGCTTTTTTTGGCGCAGTCCCGCCAACGGACGGTGAGTACGTCTTCTCTCACAGGCAGCCCAGCAGCCCAGAAGCACATGGCAGAGCACCAAGACTCCAAGGAAGAAGAAGAAGAAGAAGAAGACCAAGTGGACGATGGGCCGGACCACCACCACCTCCACCGACATGGTCACCATAATCGCGAACCCGACTATTACCAGTCCATGGATCCAAGCAGTGGTAGTGGTAATGGTTTCGTCAATGCTCGACATGCAGGATCCCGACCGAAAGCTTCCAAGCGGTTTCGACTCGGTGCAAGAGTGGAGCGCGAGATCGATCGGCTCTGGTTTCCTGGAACCATCGTGGGATTCTCGGAAGACAACGGCACTTATGAACTAGAATACGACGACGAAGAACACCATCGAGAAGCCGATGTGGACGCCGATGAGATTAGGTGCGTGCCCCCAAAACGCTCTTGCCTCATGCGCTGGGAACACTGGAGACACTCAATGGCATGTTGTTGGGCTTCGATTGCTATGGGACGGTGGGAGTGCGGAGCAGACTGTTAGAAGAACACGACCCACAGGTCAAATTGCCCGTCAAATCCTCGGGGTTGACAACGCCCCAGAAAGAAAAGCTTCAACGCGAAGCGTTGTTGTTGGCCACCGATTACGATCCCAACAAGGTGCCGACCGTGGTGTTGCACCAACGAGGCGAATCCCACTCAGGTCAGTCGTGTCCTGGGGCTTCAACGCTCAATTGCACAGAAGTGCAGCAGAGCATTATCAATAATGTTGTGGATGGCTTTGGTTGCAGTCTCTGGATACATCATCAACGGACTGGAGAACAACATTGCCGCCGGAAATGGACTTCGAGGCATTCGATGGCTTCGTGTGAATACGGGCTAACAGACTACAACAATCGATTCTCCACGAGGCTCACTCCTCTGATACGTTCCATCTCTATTGATGACTCTTGTCTGGCTCAAGTGGAGCGGCACGCAAGTTGCTCTCGTATGCTGCAAACGCCTGATCCAGCAAGGATTCCTGCCGCAAAAGAAGGAAAAGGAGACCCACCAGCGTCAGCGCATGCATCAAAGCTGTTGGCCGTGGCGAAGGCACTCCGCGCTGCTGTACCTTTTGCTGTAATTCACTGGCCATCTCGGTCAAAAAGATGATTTCTCGTGCAATACGAGCCTGCAACGCTTGCAGACTTTGCTTACGGCAATGATATTGCTCACGGGCCTGGCGGAGATGGCATGCCATGGCCAATTCTTTCTGCTGGTCTCGCGCTGTGGCGTCGGAAAGCTGGCGCGAGGACTCGCATTTCAGGCGAAAGCTCTCGCTCCAACGAGTGTGATCATGCAAGACGCGCTGCAGAATCGTTTCGCCGTCTTCTGGCTCCTGTTCGTGTTGACGTCCTGACTGTTGCTCTTGTGGTCTCTTCACTTGTTGTTGACGTCGACCATTGAGCGATGGAACCTGTGGCAACGCCCATTCAGTTAACAACAGCTCCATGTCAACGCAAAAGCCTCTTCAACAGAGAAATGAATCGGAAAACCCAAACAACGGACGTTTTCTTTCTCACGACTCGACGAGCTCGTCAAGGAGATGGATTGGGTCTCGGATCGCGGCGAATCCAGCAAATTCATTTGATCAAACGCCTGGTCCACGGCCCGCTCCAGCAAGACCCGTGCGTCGTTGGCATGGCTGGAAGCAGCAAGCTTTGCAGCACCATGTGGAGTTGGTTTCTTGTGGTCCCAAGTGCGAGCTTTCCGACAGGTCGATTGAGCAATCCCAGAGGAACCTGTGGGTGCTTGTTGACGTGAAGTTGGCGCTGGATCTTTTTCCACTTTTTCATTATTGTCGATCATGCCATCACGTGAACATCGTTGCGTCAAGAGTTGTCGTGAACTAGTCCCGGCAAGGGGAGCTACAGCACCATCTGTAGCTTCCCTGACAGTTGAAGGCCGGTGCAACAGTTGACTGGAGGCGTAGCAATGCGTGGGTTGGATACTCTTTTTTCTTCTTGAAGCAGCCGGAGAACCAGGTGGTGGTGATGCTGGCGGTGGTGGAGGTGGCAGTGGGGAAGCAGAAGCCAGTAGGGTGCGTTTGGAGACGTTGTCAATCCGCGTGGACCCATTCCAGCGGCGTTGGCGGGAGGGTTTCGAGGTTTTCGCCATCACGCCAAAGACGAGCTGGTGGTGGGAGACTTCCCCTGCTGTGCGGTTCAGGTTGCCGTTGCTCGCCCTGAAAGGTCACTCGAAAGGTCACTTAGCTTTTATGATGGGTGTAAAGATGCGCAAAGGGGCGGGTGGATACTGTACCGCATTCTTTCAAAGAGAGCCAGCAGGTGCAGACGTGTGCCAAAAGACGGTCGCCCACAATCCCCCATTTCTAGGCAGTGGCGGACAAAAGCCGATTGTCAAAAGTAGGGAAGAAGGCAGGAAAGTGGAACGACATGATTGGTTGAAAATCGACGCTGGGCCACCTCCACCCACTGGACTTTCCCGTATTTTGCAAATGGGGAGGAATTGGCACCTCTGTTTGGAATCTCATGCCGTTGCCTCTGAACTTGTTGCCATCATCACCTACACTTTGAAGGGCGCACCCAGTCACACACCTAAAAGGGAAGAAGAAGAAGAGGAAGAACCCATTGATTTTTCGAGAGCAAACCAACCAGCTTGCAGCCAACCAGCCAACCGGCCAACCGGCCAACCAGCCAACCAGCCAGCTGCCAGCAGGTTATTTGTTTCTTTATCGCTTCAGTTTGCGTTGTTGACGAACCGGAAAAGTGATGCTGCGGCGTCGTGGGGGACCACGGAGCGGCGGACATGAGTGTGCTTGTTGGCGCGCCCAGTGTGGCACTGAGATCTGATGCAAAGTGAGCCCAAATTGGGAGTGCCAAGTGCACCCTGGTGACATGGAAATGCAGAATGGGGCGGTTTGTGTAAGCGACTGTCAAAGACGTTCAAGCAGGTGGTCGTTGATCACAAGTGCATTCACAAAGAGCAAACCGAGCCGAGCACCAACGCTTCCACGAAAGAAAGAACCCACTCACGCCAGAAGCGAATCGACTTGAAAAAGAGAACATCCGGAGAATTCCTGTTGGTCGCATTCCAGTTCCAATCTGGTCTTGTGGGTTCAGACTTCTCGGCGCTTCCCAATCGCTTTCTGCTCCGCTCAGCAGCTCATCTCCGCTTCCACCACTCCAGCTCGCCGCTTGTGCGGGTTGATTGATTTGATTCGAACACACGTCAGAGTTGACGAGTCTGCAACAAGCTGACAAAACGAGCGGAGCCGAAAGAAAGAAGAAAAAAAAAACAAAGATACGCACACTTTGTTTTCTTTCGTTGCACTTGGCAAAAGGAGGATGCTCGCGGGGAAATTCCAACAACAGTAAGCAAAACCGCTCTTGGTTGTGTTCGCTTTGCTTTTGATTGGAAGTCGGGTGTATGTCTGTCGGAGCGAGAAGTTAATGGAAAGACTGTGTGGTGTCGATGACTAGTGTGACCCAAGAGACGCGCGGCTTTTTTCCGACCAGCACGGAACTTCTTCAGGGCATGAAGTTTGTGCAAGAGAATGCAATCGTCGCGACGGCCGCCGTGTTGGGGCTTTCGGTGTTTTCAGTGATTCATTTTTCCCAGGACCAGTTTGAGGACCAGGTCGGTCAAAGGAGGAGCTGTTTTCCCCACCAATGCACTCTTTCCAGCAGACTTTCTCACTCACCAATATCTGTTGTGTTGCATTTCAGACTGGCTACCTCGATGGCAAGCCTCAATCCCAGGAACTGGTCACGGCGTCTACCTGTACAACGGCGTCTTCGTCTTCTTCGTCAATCGTCACGGCAGCGCATCAACTCGTTGCGTCCAGTCGTGGAGACTACCACAAAGAAGAACAGCTCGAACCCGAGCCAGAGCCCATGCAAGTGGAGCTGTTGACCACTCTCAAGCCATCCAACGAGAGCCTTCAATCTCCTCAACAACCACCAGCCCAGTCACCGGAACAACAAAAGCGCCAACTAGCCCCGTGCTGTACCAAGTGCGGGCGCTGCACTTGCGATGGAGAATCCGAGTGGGGATGGTACGTCACGGAAGATGACGGATATCTATGACCAAGTGCCGTTCCCTCGCGGTTGTTTGTTTGTTTGTTTGGGTGGTGTCGTTGGATTATTTATGCCCTGTACGATTACAAAGATAATGCCATGGAGGAGCTTGAGGATGCCCCACATATATGTAGTGGGAACAAAGTGATGCCGTGATCCACAACCATTGGTGCCGTTTCAGTATGTTTTCTAGGAAATCCGCACTGATCTTTCTGGTCCACTCTTGTAACCCCACGTGGTTGGTGTGCGGAGAGATTGCGCCACACCAAGCCAGTCGTTTCATCCCATTCAGAATAGTCATCAGATCAGAGTACCATGTCGTCGTCGTCGGCTTCTTCTTCTTCTACTGTGCCACCGGTGGCCGTGGCGGTGCCTCAAGTCAGCGAGCACTTTCCTCGCGTGCCCAAGGGCTGTGAGCAAGTGGCGGAAAAGTTTTTCGGCTGCTTCTACGAACACGGCAAACAGCCCCAAGGTGTGAGTGACCCGAACCACGGCAACAAAGCATTGGTCCACTGCAAGGATTCGCTCGCGGCCTACAACAAATGCGTGGACGAAGCAGCCAAGAAACATCCAAAAGAGATTTTCCGCGTGTCTGAAGCGTATCGTCTGCGCGAGTAAACCAACTCGCTTGCTGGTTGGCTGTTTGATCCATGGAGTTACGATCCAGTGAATCCCGAGCAAAACAACAACTCGACGCGGTGGCGGCCTCAGCAAAATGCACGCGGCGGGTGGGTGGGTGGGTCAACAACGACGTGGAAGAGAAACAGTGCAGAAAGCAGCGTATTATTGTGGCAAATTTTGGAAAAAAGAAATGAAAAACCCGTGCGAGCGTACTTGCTAAGTTGCACCCGAGTCGTCGCCTGATCAGCCCCCACGGCGACCATGGGACCGGCCAGGCCTTGACTCTTCATTTCTCTATGCGTTCAAACCAACGCAGACGCAGGTTTGTCACCACTCACTGGCGATGTTTTTCGCGCGCAGAGCATCGGAAATGTCGATATTGAGTGGCACCGTTTGTTTGGCATTGGTCGAGGCATTGGAGCGATTGACATTGGACTCTTGGCGATGACTGTTCCTTCGTACCGACTGCCAGGCGCGTTTGAGATCGTGCTTGGAATGCTGCTGCTGCCACTCGACCAATCGCTGCACTAATTGCGGTGAGGCTCGGCACTCGAGGGCGATATCCACAAGCGGGCCAATGCCAATGAACTCACTTCCAGCCGTGTGGGCATTGGCATCAAACACTTCAGCCATCATGCCGGGGCTCTTGGTTTGCTGCTGGGCCAACTGTTCAAAGCACTGCCATTGGCGCCTTCTGGCCAGACTCTTGGCGTACACAAACACTCTTCGACGCGGATCAATGGCAAATTGGTCACAAAACCGCGAGACCTCGTCGCTTTTACGGTCGCAGACCGCGCGATCCGTGTGATACAGCATCAAATAGCTCGTGACCTCGCGCACCGTCATGAAAAGCACACTGGTGCGTGGGAACTCCAGCCACGTCTTGTCCATTGACAGTCGCTGGATGTTTCCACGAATGGCTTGATACCACATCATTTGCACGGCTTCCGAGCCAAAGTCGATGACCAGCGGCACAAACGCGGTGTTGGAGTTGGCCCTGGGTTCAATCTTGATGCAATATGGACGATTCTGGATGGTGCCTTGATGGAAATACTGGTTCACTGCCAGCGTACTGGTGAAAATCACGGGCGTCTCTTTGGATTTCTTGAGGAAATTCGTATCGTTGGAATACACCAGTTGGTTGGCCTGCAGTCGGATCATACGCTTACGCCAATTAGCCTGCACGTTGTTTTTGCCGCGCGCACGCTTGTCAAATATGCCTTCGAGCAACGAGAGCTTTGGTGCCTTGACAGCATCTTGCAACTCGAGCTTTGCCTGGCACTCGCATAACTCGATAAACTGCTTCCAACACTCGAGAATCCACGGCGAACTGTGTACCAGCAAATGGCGAAGTCGCTTGCGCTGTTGATGAGCCAGAAAGCGGTCCAATTGATTGGCACCATAGATGCACGCGAGCATGCGTTTCTCGTAGTTGACAGAGCCACATCTATTATCGAATTGACGGCACGGCGGAAGCACCATACTCTTGAAAAAAGTGTCAAATAGTTGATGCACCACCAGATACTGGTGCTGTAACGCGTGGTGCAGCGCCAAAGCCGTGGCGGCCGAAGAACTCGGGACTTGGTGCTGTTGTAGCTGCTTTTGCTGTTGCTGTTTCATGTCGACGCCGATGAACAACAGCATTTCTTCGTACACAAGCAACAGCAAATCCGCGTCAAACGCTTCTTCGCGAGGCTCATCATACTGTTGTTGCTGGTTTTGATTCTGCGGGCTGTCAAGACTGTTGTTGCTGTTGGATCGATGGTGGCCGATCTCTTCACTGTGCGGTCGAAACGCGTTTTCGGTGCGTTGGCTGAGGTAATGCAGCCAGTGGTCAATCAAAATGGGAAACTTGACGATCTCGCGCATGAAGACGCGTACTTGCAGGGTCTGGGACACAAACAACAACACGTCCATGATCACGGGCGAGCAACACGTCATGGCCGCCTGTTGCAGAAGCTGTTGCTTCTGGAACAAAGTATCCAGTCCACCCGTGCCATTGCCATGGCCACCCGAGCAATGCAGCAAGTCACGAAAAGATTTGATGCGCGGCGGCGGTGGCTGCTGCTGCTGCTGCTCCACCGGGTCGGCAAACCGATCGTCCAATCCGAGATGATGACACAGCAGTTGCGCGATCGCCGCTTCGACCGACACCATCAAGAGCTCGCTGCGGCGATGAGGCGAGGAGATGAGCTGATAAGCTGATGAACGGATGTGTGAGCTGATGAGTGAGCAGGTGCGCTGCTGATTTTTCGGCTGAGGGTTTTGCCTCAAAAGATTCTCCTTCCGTCTTTCGGTGCTTTTTTGGATGGTTTTCAGCCAATCAGCGTGCGAGAAACGGGGTTCCATCCAATCAGTCAATCGTCCGAATTCTTGGGCGACGATTGCTCCACATGGAAGCATTTGCAGTTGATGGCGATGTGTATACACTTGTAGGTCTCTTTTGCGTCGAATTACTCAGGAAGTCAGTGGATTTCTCGCCCCATGCGCGGAGCCGTCAGCCAATGGGTGCGCTGCTTGCACGCATGGCTAGAAAAGCTCTTGGTCAGGCTACTTTTCTCACTTCCTTGACTTGCAGATCAAGATTTCTCGACCGCTCTGCTGCTCTGCTGCTCTGCTGCTCTGCTGCTCTGTAGATTTAGTTCTCCTGCTTTCTGTCTTTTGTCGTTGATCCCGTCGTGACTCAACTCATCGAGCAAAGAAGCAACCCACAGAGTGACAAACACCGTTATCCCCCCCCCCACCGAAGCGAATGCACAGCCCCGTTGCTTCGTTGGGTCCCGTAACCGCTCCGAGAAGAAACGAAATGTTCATGTGAACACGGCGGGGTCGATATGCAGACTGCATGATGCAATCATCTTTTCAATCCATCGTCTTTTTTGGATGATGGAATCGACCCGTAGCAGCCACCAGGACATGTGTCATCAAGGATTGGGGAGTTTTCGTTGGACAAGTCTCCAAAAAGCGGGAAAGAATCAAAAGCAGTCGTGCGACGGGTACATATGAACTCGGAAGTGGGGAGAGAACTCAAGACGAACTCGCCATGGGATTCACAACTAGTGAACAACTCTCGGCAACAAACGATGCTCAAGCCGTGTCAGTCAGCCCCCAAACAGTACATGTGCGTTGGCGATGGTCGTGCACGCATGTCGGCAGGGACCAACTCTGCTTCGTTGCCTTTTTCAGTCGATCGTCTCGGCTTGCTCATCATGATCGATGGTGTACATAGTGTACTGTGGCTTGCCCTGGGTCACACCTCCCAGTGGCGCCTATTCTTTCTTCTTCCATAGGCTTGCCACGTTTGCGCAAAAGCTTCGACAACCAGATCGGCCCGACACCTCTTTTGCTCGTGAGCCGTGCAGCAGTGGCACCACCCACTGGCCTGGCAGCGCTCAGTTTCAAGTTGCGACGTTCCGCTTTGTTGTCACGAGTTAACCTCGTGTTCGGTTCATCTCTTTTCTCCTTGGCCTTGGGTTCCTTCCATCTTCTGCTTGGACCCAAGTTCCAATGGTGGGTGGCAGCCAGCCAGCCAGCGTCGCGTTCTTCTTCTTCTTCGGCCCACTTGACTTGAAGTCGACTCAGATTCTGGAAGCTGCGAGGGGGGGAGAGAGAGAGAGCCCTTTCGCGTGTTCGCGTCGTCCTTGGCGTCTGACCAAAGCGACGATCCGTGAATCCTGTGGCATCCGGACCAGAAGCAGTTGGCAGTTGCCAGGCGCCGTGAAATGCTTATTCGCGTGGTTCAACGTGTCAAACGCGCAGTAAAGCAGCGAGCGAAGAGGCCAACAGTCCAACAAACCTTCAAGGATTCTTGCCCACAATGCGACGTTAATCAGGCTGGTTTGCCGCCGACGGCATCAGTTCGTCAGCGATCATAGAACTACAGTACCACAACTTCAACGTGGAGCGTTACCACGACAATGGGTGTGGAAGTGCCTCAATGCTCAGCCACTGGTGGCCTGTTGCTGACTGACTTAAGTGAACCATATGTACTGCAGGCAGAAACGCTCACCCGCGTATGCTCACGCTTCGCCACAGGACCCTTTTGCCCATGACTGACTGGGGACGGGGCAATCTGGCTGTCGGTCTGTTTCTTCTTCATCTTCTTTGTTTCCAGCTGGTTGGTCATCGGCGCAATCTGGTTGAGGCAGCGATCCCTTTCATACAAAGCTGTATTTGGTTCTTTTAGTTACCATTAACTCAACCATGCGCGATGCTGGCATGGCAGGAACCTCTTTTTCCTCTGGTACTCGTTTGTCTGCTCACCTGCTTGTCGTGTTGCAGGAGGCTCCCCTTGTAGCAGTTCTCCTCGTTCAAGATCGCGTTCTTCCCAATAGGATACATAACGGGCTGCTTTTCTGTGCATTTGAGCGCGGTGGAGGGTGACGACGAAGGTTTCCAACGTGTTGACACCATCATTCGGACCAGGCGTTCTGTTCACCATCAACTCATTACCAGGCGTACTGGGAACCTCGGGTGACTTGCGCGACGCTCTTCCCTCTCTCGCTCTCTCTCTCTCTCTTTCCCTATTTCTCTCTTGATCTCGACCGTTGCACCCGCTTCTCTCTGCTCTTACTTCATGCTGCTTCTCCTTTTCATGCATCGTGTTTCTATCCCCCCTCCCTTTTCCCCATATCAACAATTCCCCGATGATGCCATCTTGCATCCTGATGTCAGCCTGATCTCCCATTGTGAAACGACCATCATCAACCCACGCCATGAGACCACATGGCGACTGCCATCCCCTCAGCCAAACAGGAAGTCAACAAGGCATCCAGATTCCCCGAAAGACCTGATTACAAAAAGCCTTCTCAGGGAGGGGGATCCCGACTGAGAGCAACAGATAAGAGCACGGACAAAAACGCAAAGCGCCATCCATCCAGCCAACCAGGGAAGGAGTGATATCGAAGCGGTTCTTCCATTGCAGTCAGTGAACAGGTCTCTTGCATGCAGCTGGCCATTGTGCACGTGCGCTTGCTCTTGCGCTTGCTCTTGCGCTTGCGCGGGTGGTTCTTGTGTTTTTCAGTTTTTTCCAGTGTCCATCGCCGCTGCCGCCACCAAGCGAGCTTCAAATAGGAAGAAATTTTCAATCGTTGGACAGCCCGCGCGCGCGCATACATGGCAAATGACTCTGCGTCATCAAAAGGCCAAAAAACACAGTCAACAGCCCCAGGAAGATCATTAAGTGTACTGTAGTACACACACACACACACGTCTCGCTCGCAATTCACACGAACGCCCACCCACCCACATACACACCGCACGCTCCCTCAACAGCCAATGCGAGTCAGAGAGGGACGGACGGTCATCCTCTGCCCAACGACTTCAACTCTTTCCTGTTCGGTCCTTTCTTCTGCAACTGGCTGGGGGTGGAGGGATTTCTTTCCTCTCTTTCTCTCTTGAGCGAGTGACGTACTAGGTGCATCGTGTAGCCACGATCAAAGAAAAGCCGTCCTTCTTTTCCTTCCTCACAAGCGCACACACACTCAACAGCAAGACGCAGTGGTAGTGCCACCCATCTCTTTGCGCAGGCAGGTGGAAGGGAGGAGGGGGGGGGGGGGGGGCTAAACGAGCGTTCCTTTGGCTCTTCTTGCTTTGGGCGGCGTGGGAGAAGAGAGGGGGCCTGGTCTCTTGCGTTGGCTGGTTTGGCCTTGCTGCTTGCTTGCTGGCGGGGCCGTCAGTTGTGGACGAGGCCGCCTTGGCTCTGGAAAAGGGCTGGGCTGCGCACTCACATTCTTCAAAACACTCGGTGCTGCAGACCCCACCCACCACCAGAACAAGAGCCAAAAAAGACAAAGACCAGACAAGAAAGATATGCACACTGAAGAAAGACATCCACCGGGCCCACTCGCCGAACCCGAGCCGTCCAAACCGTCGACAACGTCAACGGCATCGCCCACATCAGCGTCTTCTTCTCCATCCTGTAGGACTGCTGCTACTGCTGTTTCTGCTGCTTCGGCTTCGAATGGACAAGTGGAAAGGATTTGTGCCAGCAAAGGATGCCGCAACAAACCCGTCAAGCGATCGACAGGGGAATACGACTCGCTATGTGGCTTTCACCGCCACCTGGAAAGCAAACGACGACAACGGCGTACATACCTGCAGATGAAACAACGCTACGCCTTGAATGACTCGACAGACAGCAGCAACAGCAACAACCATCCCGTTATTAGCACCAGCAACAGTCAGTTTTATTCCGAGGCCGCCTTTGTCACTGGTGACCAACGCATCTACCTCGGTGGCATCGTGCCACGAGTTCCAATGCCTTCGGCACGACCGATACCGATGCAATGGGCCTTGGCTAGCCGGGTCGAACCATCGTTGGTGCCCGAGCAATTGACACTAGAAGACATTTACACGTTGATCCAGCTTTTGTGGTCAGAAGACGAAGCAAGGATGATGGGACTCAAGACCACCCAGTGGGTGGTGTGATGTATTTAGTGAGTGCGTGAACCAACGAGATGATCATTTAAGTTACAAGTGTAGAATGGCCGAGTATTCTTCTTTTTAATTAGAGCGAAAACGCAGAGATGGCGTAGAGACATCCCGATGCAGTGTGATATGTTGTTATGACTTGTTCAGAGTCGCTTTTCGTCGCCACTCAAGCTTTCCAGGGCGATAAATCGAAAGGAATCGTGGCCTGGAGACAGACACGAATCAGCAAGCAGCAAATGTAGAAGGCCGACGGCGCGCTACATGTACCAGTACATTGGTACGTTGGCAAATGGAATAAGCATCTTCTCTTTTTCGCACGCTATGGGGCCAACTGGTGTCACGCAGAAATCCACGGCTGCGGTATCAGATGCTCGCATCATCATCATCGTCCACGTTGGAGCAAGACCATTCACAAAACCTCAAGGAGACGTCTGAGTTGCGAGCTGCAGGGACCTGAGTTGGGAGTTGAAAAAACGTCCAGCTTGACCACGTGGCGAGTGGCATGTCAGGGGTCGTCCCGTTGGAAAATCAAGGAGGAAGCTGCTTGTGGACCGCAAGGATTCCACCCCATCACAAAATCATTCATCCATCGAGGTCCATGCATCATTCATGACCATTTCGTCCTTTGCGCCGCACCGCGGAGAATCGCCAACCAGTCGTTTGCCTATCCACTTTCCATATGGGTTGCCTCTCTCAGAGCCAAAAACCATGGCGTGTTGGTGAGGACGTAAAAGTACGTGGACGATGGCGTGGCCTCGGTTGTATCCGCTGGACTCCAACTCATTGACGTTCAAGGTATGATTGAGAACCAACCCACCTTGCGACCTGGAAGCCGCAGCTAACCCATTCGATCGAAAGGCGCGCTTGACCTTGATCTGTTTGGCTTGCGCATGGTGGACCTAGCAGAAAGCAGAGGCAGTCACATTAGCCGCTCTTTGTGCGCACCAACAGTGAGCCATATCATGCAGAGAAATCCAGTGGAAGACGCAAGTTTCTGTGGCCAGCTGACTCGTCACTTGGCCCCAGTTCCACCCACAGATTCAAGAGGTCAAGCGGTCCACAAAAGCCAAGTTGGCTTCCCAAGTGTATCGCGACGTAGGCAACACGCCACGGGTCCCACTGGCTGTGTAATGCAACGACTTGTTGACATTGCTGGTTGTCTTCCATGGTGTTCGAATCTGTTCTGATGGAATGGATTGGAATCGATGGATCTGGTGGACAGAGCCATTTGGAAGCGCATCAATAGATGCTGAGCTTGGAGAGTCGCAAAGACCTTGATGGCTGGCAGGGAGCTGAAGCCGTCGTGCATATCCATAGATGTAGAACGTACCAGTCCGTTGGCTTCATTCTTCACGGCCAGCAACCGGACAACAAGCGGGACGGTAATGAAGCTAAAACTGGTTTGTTTTATCTCGGCATGCTTTGTTCTCATGCAAAACTGCACTTCAACAGTAGGGAGTGACTGCAAGCGAGCCAGCCGAAAAGCGAAGTGGTCGACTGGCACTCTTCAAAGACACACAGTTCCGCGCATCATGCGCGCGACTTTGCCGCCAAAAAGCGAGACAGTTGGTGAGAAGCGCGCGATCACGGAACACCTTGGGGTGTGTTTCGTCAAGATCACGTGTACAATCGTTTTCAGTTCCACTTGTCGAGTGTATCCGTGGCATTTGCATTTTGACCCGATTGTGATGCTTGTCGCTGGCGGCGCAGTGTACGCGCTTATGGTGCGACTGGATTGTTTTCTTGCTCGTCTTCCTACTTTTGTGTCGATGTCTGACCGGGGAGATTCGCTAGATCTCGTGCGCATTTCGCTTAGCGCCCAGGTCTTTTCTGCCTTTTTCTTCTTTCCTCCATTGTGGAGGCAACGGTGATCGCTTGTATGCATGGAGGCCACCAGCAACTTCAACAATAGCTCACTGCACCTCACCTCCGCTCGCATCATCGCAATCGATTGCTTGTCGTCATCGTGGATGGCTCAGTGATTGGTTCACTGGATCCTCTGGGTGCGCTCCACCTGGTTTCCACCTCAGCAACAACATGAATCGCATTACTTACCATGATTCGGGAAGAATCTTTGGCTTCTCCAGTGGATTGCACAAAGGAAGAGCAAGCAACACGAGACCACCAGCAGAGGAGCAAGCGAGTGCGCCAGCGCGTCCATTCCATTTTCACCATCTCTTCAACACGACCAAACCAAACCAGGAGAAGCGAGTTGAATGCCAAGTCTGGCGGGGTGCGAGACGGGGCCCATCGCCATCTGAATTGAATCTGTTCTTGAAAGTCTCATTGTTGGATCTGCTCTGTCGACCGCAACACAACAGTCACAGAAATCCAAGAAGCCTGGCGTGCGGATTGTACAAATCAGCATCAAACAGCCGCACCACCCATCCGACTTGTCCAGCCACAGACATGAGACGACTTAGAGCCTTCTCGTCGGCGTGAAGAGCTTGTTCCGTGGGCTATGAAGCTGATTCCACTCCCCTGATATCCCGTTGCCAACAAGTGCATGTGTGCGACCAAAGACCCGTCAAGACCTGCCGCAGCGGTGCAACTTCTCCGCTGTGTGCGTTTCATCGCGCACAACGGCGCCGACGTCTGCATCGAAAGCTCCGGTGGGAACTTGCTTACGCGGCCAGCCAGTATTCCTGTTGTGCTCTACTACCAGCATGATTCAGCTAGTTTTTGCCGTGTTGTTCATAGGGGCCATTTCCATGTCTGTTCTCCATGTTTCCTTTCCGCATGAACATGGATCATTGGCTCATAGAGCCAGCGTGGATAGTTGGACAAAGTGTAATACAACTGGCCAGGTGTCAAGTTGATGAAGCACTTGGACAGATTAACGATTGCATTGCACTGCACACCAAGAGTCAGACGTTGGTGCTTCCCAGCCACAAATGCCATCTGCGCCACTCTGCACCAAGGAAAGGAAACCTAAAGGAAACTTGCCGAAGACCCCCTCCCCGCCTGTGGCCTTCACGAATGCATCTCTTGCCAGCAGCAGCATCAATCACTGGTTTGGTTGTTCGCCATCGGATGGAAAGCCACACATATACCAGTTGGCATGTCCCGCATCCTGATTGGCTGGAGAGCGTTTCAAGCCTCAGGATACCCATTGCCCCTGTCCCACTTCCACGTGGAGAAGTGAAAGTGCAAGCTGTAGGCTACACTGCCACGCATGATGGTGTGATCGTCGGATTGTGTGATCATCCAAAGATTCTTCAAGTCTTTTCACCATAAAAAGGGAGGCCCGTGGTAAACCGATGGAAATGGGTTGGGGTGCGACCGGTCCATGGCCATGGCCCCCACTGGATTTCTCGCACCTCACTTTCACTCAACAAAAAGTGGGAGTGTGCGCGTAGAGAACGGCCCTCCTCTTGCTGAGTGAAGCCACATTCGAGAACCCAAGTGGTGAGGTGAAAGGAAGGGAGAGGATTTGTTGCGGCAAGAAAGTGTATCACGGCAATGGTAAAGAGACAGTCAGCCCCGTTTTGTCCACGTGGAAAAGCACAGGCAGACGCCAACCCCGTTGCGTTGCACCTGGCGGCTTGTTCCATGGAAAGGAAGCTGTGCGGCGCTGGGGTTTGAACCAGCAGGCTCACTCTTCAATTTGCTCAGAGGTGCGCGAAGACTTGTCTGTCAGTTGGCTCCCTCTGCTCGTTCTCAACGCGCTTGCAAGTCAAAGACCGCATTTGTCCATTATCCAGAATGCCGCTCTGTGTGTCGCGCGAATTGATGGCCCGATGCCATCTGGCGCTTCCATTGTGCCAGGTCAAAGGATGCGACAACCGACCCGTCAAGCGATCTATTACTGGTGAATACGATTTACTGTGTGGATTCCATTGCCAGCTGTTGCGCAAACGTTTGCAGCGTCGCAACCAACGGCTTTTGGCCCGCGCCCAAGATCAACTGCTTTTGATGAGCCAAGAGCATCGTCAGTTGGTCATGGCCAATAGTCTGAATATGCCGATCAACGTGAACACGGTCGTCAACATGCCAGTTTCGGCAACGGCAACGGCAACGGCGACGGCGACGGCGAATACCATGGCTATGCCCATGGCGGGTTCGCAGGGATTGCTTTTTGACCACCAAGTCCACCAAGAAGAAATGCAAGCGATTGACAACGATCTCGAAGAGCTGATGCAGCTCTTGGCGCAAGAAGCCGCGCAAGAGCAAGAGCAAGAGCAGCAACAACAACAACAAAAACAACAAGGCAGTGGTGACAGCCCAGCGAATGATACCATCAAATGGATGGACAATGAAGATGCCAACGACGGCATGACCCCACTCGAATTTCTTCGCCAATTAGACGACAATTGTGCTTTTTCCGCTTCCACTGCCATGTCGACCACCACCAAGAACGCCCAAACGACCGCAAGTAATGCCAACAGCTGCAACTGGCAGATCGACGACGACTTGAACGCAATCGCCGGTCTTGGCTCGCTGTCGTCGTTTCCTCTGGATGACGATCTGAGTGCTTCGGTGCTGGAAGACTTTCTCTGTGTGTAAAGTGGTTTTGGCAGTTTTTGGTCTGGTGTTGGTGTCGCTGTGGGTGAGGTGAAAGTTGTTCAAAGTGAATTGAGAAATGAATGGGCAAGAAGCAGCAGAAGTCAATTGGGATTCTACATGTAAATAGTGAATCAAATGGATGTGTATTTATTCTCCTCTTTGGACGATGCTGTCGATGATTAGCGGCGCGCGCAACACGGTGTTTTGAAACGACCATGTCAATGCAAGCATTCTGGCCGTTGGCACATGCAAAGGACAACTAAACAACGTCGATCAACCCAGTTACATCATTCCTGACACTCCAGATGCGCCAACAAACTCTCAATGCTCGTGTGCTCCGCGCACAACTCTTCCACTTCCGCAGGTGTCACCTCTCGACCAATGGC